>JASCZW010007845.1:0-58907 GCA_034211315.2 Aedes japonicus
AATTCAATTAAAATCAAACGAATCAAATTAGCCTTTAATGACTCTTACGCTGTTATGATATTCTGTCTAAATAATATTTAATTTATAAAATATTTTTATTTTATTTGTCGTTCAAACTAAAATGGTTAATTTATTATTTCTCCATCAATTATTTGTATGATACATTTTCTGCTTGGCCATGTATTTTAACACTTTCTGCCTCGTTTTTAAATGGTCATTGATCTATTTGTAAAACGAATTATATTCATAATTCTCACGCGTCTTCGACTTCCGATTATGAAGACGATTTTAATGAAAGCACGCGCAACGACCTTTCCCTAACTGCTTCTTTGAGTCACCAGCTATTCACATGCAGGCCATTTCTGCCGCCGCGCCACAGTCCTTCACTCGCACTTGATCAGCTGAGATATATCGCCAGCCAATTATTTTTAAAACAATAAAACATGATTCTCGGCGTTTTATAAAGCATGAAATTTATTTTCAATCAAGTAGTTTTTTATTATTAGTTCTTCGATATTTATTTATTTCCTTTCAAATGCGTTTGAACGGTTAGCAAAATCACCTAACATTATGCAAACACGATATTAATTCTATAAAGCATGAAGTTTTATTTAATTCAATGGGTTTCTTTGAACAGATTCATCGTGTCATTCATTTTCTAACAATCGTTAGTTATTTGTAATATTTTGTTTTAAGCAATAAAACACGATGTTCAATTCTAAAACGCGATTTTGCTTCAACTCAAAGTTTTTTGTTGAATTAGTTCAGCATCAATTTTGTTGATCATATAAACCAAAATTTTAGTTAGGTAATTCTATTTGAATTGGTATAACTTCCTCTTTTTTTTTGCGTGTTTGATGGTTTATTCGTTTTGCCTTTTGCGACAAGATGTGAATCGATGCACCCTTTTAAAGAGAGAATGGCTAAAAAAATCTTCGGTGCATGTCCGGCCTCTGTTTAACCCACATTGCACAAAATTACCTGAATTCTGCGGGTTGAATGCTGGTTTTGCCTTAAAACTGCAACAAAGGCTACAAATACGTGTCTTTTGTACTAAGCATGAAGAAAAGATTTATGAAGAATTAGGTAGAGATTCACTTACTTTCGCCGAAATCGCCTTGCCCCATGGTTTGACATTTCAGCAGCCTGTTTTATGAAAATGGGTACAAGATACTCAATTTTGGGTAAATCCGGGCTGAGCGTGAACGGAGCGAAATGTCGAAGCAGGTTGCACCAGTACCGCCATCGCTGCTTAGCAGCAATATTCCGCGAAACTCAAACTTTTGGAATGAAGCAGTTCAATTAACGGTCCGTGTAGAAGTAAAATCGTTGGTACGTCTGTTTGTCTACTGCGATATTTCTTTAATTTATGAACAATTGTGTTTCCACTCTTCTAGCAGAGTATTGATCAGTCAGACATGGGCATTATCAATTTATCCTAATTAAAATGGCATCTTCGTATTTTTAACTAGTGAACCGTACATGGTCAAAGTGAGAGCGCTGCGGAAATACGAAGACAACGTTCAGCCAATAGTCTTCTCACCCTGCTCTGGGTACTGAAAGGATAAGCTCACGCATCATGGCGTGTGATAGGGGCAACCTTACACTCCGCTGCTCTACGCAGTCTCTCGCGAGCAGCTCTTTACCATCAACCAGCCCGCAGGGTAAATCACCGACTTCCACTGCAGAAATGAAAAGCGGTCGACGCGAAAAGAAAGTGCTTCACGAACAACGTCACACACAACCGCGCGCGATATCGTGGCGTGTCGCTTCATCTGCGGCATCGTCCTCACCGATCAGAACACCTACCAGGTCGGACGTGTTAAAAAATGGTCGTTCCAGATGCGCGAACCGCCAGACCTTTTCCGGTATTTCAGGAAACGTATCTCGGATCGAATGCCAACAAGAACAACCTGCGAATCATCGGGAACCTTGAATAGGATATTGGTGAAATCGATGACGAAGGCACATTGAACGGCAGCAGCGATTGGAAATATGAACAATGTACAAGAAAGTTCATGTCGGAACGTTGGCGGCAAGATCAGCTGTCGCCGGCAACTTGAAGGTTCTATCTGCGCCGAGCGAGTCGAAGTAAATCGATGAAGGATGAACTTCTATGCCGGAAACAACGCAAAAAGTCGGGTGTTAGCGAACATGGACAGCTGTCGGATCGAGTTCCGCTTCTAAGAGGCAGACAGCAGACGAAAATCTGCGGTGGTATGGAGCAGCAATGGTCAACAAGAGACTGATCCTTATCAAAGTCGCATGATTTTGATAATGGATAATAGAAACACAAGTGCAACCTACCTACAACGCCAGCGAATAGCATCAATTACATGAAAGCTTGGCTAAAATTCTGGTGAGGTTATTTGTGAGTCGGTACCGCGAGAGAATCGATCGGTGCTGACTCTGTCGAATCCTGTATCGTTATGAGATCGCATAGTCTGCCTACGATTTGAAAAGATGTACCGAGAAGTATTATCTACCCCGCCGGCCGGGCAAAGTTTGACCGTGTGTCGCCCGTGCTGTTAACCTTGTGAGACTGTCTGGGCCGACATAAATGCCGTATGAACCCAATGCCAGGCTCTCTTAACGCTCGTGCCACCTTGTTTCGGCGGTTGTTCCCCGAAAAAGCACTGATTAGTTTTTAAGTTCAACCTGAAATATATAGCGGCTATCTATTTGTCAAAGCAATATGTTTGTTAACTTTTTCCTTCGATGGAGCGTTGTCTAAGCATTTGATGGAAGCTTGATACTTCGGCATAGCATTGATGGAAATTGGGCTGAAGCGCCTTTGAATTTAACCAGTCAATGTTGAGAACAAATGGCGTTGATTTTATTTTTGTGTGAGGTAATTTTCATCCTGTAGAAGTATACGGATACTTTTTTTGTAATATCAGGTTGTTTGAGTTCTCTCTGTATTAATTGAATAGATTCTGGCGTTCAGAATTACAAGGGCCTTCTTGTAAATTTTCTCTCCACATTCAGTGATGCATTTCTTCCGAGTAAAGGATGTATTAGATCGCCTTTTTTGAATTAGAAACATTGTCTTTAGACAGTCTGTGAAACGAATCGATCAACAATCGAAGAGTTTATTCTTATCTAACAGGACATTTATTTACAAAAGCGAGCCAATCGTTAAAGAAAATTTATGATGATTAAATGTGCCGAAAGTCTTCGCAAGTGTTTCTGCTGGCTCACTGCTATTCGGTTGTCGTCAAAGATGGTAATCAATGTCTGTCGGTGATTGGAACTAGATTGCAGAACGGAGATTGAAGTTAAATAAGATTGCAGAAGGCAAAAAAAAGTTATGTTTCAGCTTAGGTTCTTTAAACGCCACAGTCACTCCAACTTTAACTAAATCAACAACATACATATGAATCAGATTAATGTGGTGATTTATGGGCGTGCCAATACCGATTCAACTCACTTTTTTCTACTTTTTTCGCAGTTGGCATCCCCTCGTGATAGTAAAACAGATTTTAAAAGTATAGGGAAAAAATAAATATTTATTCATCAAATGCTTAGAACTTCTAACTCATTCGCTGAGCAGGTAAGAAGATCAACGGGTGTGCAAAAATCAACCAATTTCCCTGGTTCAAAAATTATAGTAATAATGTAAATATCATTTAACAATCGAACAAGAAGTTTCCATAAATTTTCGAGATTGAATACAAACAACCTCATTCTGTCGCCTCCTACATGAGACTACCAACAGTATCGACTGCAATCAGTTATTTTCAACATGAGTTACTCAATCTCGAATGACTCCACTTTTGACGAATTCGACCTGACACTGACCTGGTTTAAATATCCTCTCTCGCTGACGGAATTTTTGAAGTCCTTTACCCTAGAGACAAGCTATTGCCCGAAAGAAACTGAACAACATTGGGCCTGGAGCAACAGCTGTGACTGATGCTGCTTCTATAGTATTCGATAGGTGTCTCTCGTAAGCGATAGTATATGCCATCTCGCAATGTATACCCATTTACGCTCATCAACAATCATTCACGCAGTTGCGCTGCAGAAGGTTGTCGGGGAATCACCGACTGCGCTGCTGCTGTACCATTATGTCACGGAATGGACTGAGTATGTTACGTTCTACAAGGACGGGAAAACATTAATGACGCTGTCTTAACGGCATACGCTGAGAGCATTCTCGGCGGCAGCCATATCTTCAAAGTTTAGAATTGATATAACCTTCAGATTCTGTACTAGACACTAGATATTTAATCACATCGGTTGTATACTTACTTAGCCGTGAGCAATCTGATGAGTTCGATTCGATGTTCATTCAGTAACAATCAGAGATTTATCAATTGAAATTGCGAGGTCGGTTGCGAGAAAGAGATAAAGATAGGATAAAATACATGGAGCAGCGATTCACCTTAAAGAGAGAATGACGAGTTGGATCAGGAACTGGGTAGAATACATGCTTTGCAAACAAATTACAGTCGGGAACCGATCGTTACGCCTAATGCATACCGTAGAAGCGAAACAGTAAAAAATGATACAGCCTAGGGACTATTAATAAATCACGTAGACTCATTTTTTGAAAATTCTAGATTTTACAGTATTCCGGTAAAAAATTACCGGAACTTGTCAATTACCGGAAATCCGTTAAATGGGATTACCGATCTGTTCAGCTGTTGAAAGTTCGGTAAAAAATTACTGAATACTGTAAAAGTTCTGATGTGTGCACTTCTTTCGCACCGAGCCATCGGAAGATGTTGAAAATTCACCGGTCTACAGTGTCTCGTGTCATACAAACGTTTCGGGGAACGTTAACCAACAATCAATATGCAACTAGCGATTTGAAATTGGTTCCACTGTTGTAAGAGCCTTTGGTCCGAAGTACACCATGAAGCCAGCACCTTGCTGTACATATTGCGCCTTTGTTTTGATTTGCTGTGTTATTTTGACAGAATATTTGAGAGTGTGTTCGTGTGAGTTCATTATTAGGGTGCATTTTTAAGCTTGCGGACCGATGTGCTGGGATTGACTGAGCCAAGAAAAAAATCGTTTTTGTATGGGACCTACTGGTCTTAGAGTTAGTCTATGGTTTAACTGTCGATCGGAAGAAGGTGAGTGGTAGAAAAAGTGTTCCGTACTGTGTGAAGGATCACAAGCGAGTGGTTGCTGCCTGTAAACGCAAACCGGCAACTGTTCCGTTCGGGATGTCGCGAAAAAACTGCGCTTGATCAAAAGTTTCGTGCGAAAGCCAAGAAACGAGCCGCGTTCCGTTCATTAAAAGTTCAGAAAGCTTCAAACTGCAATGAAAACCAGAATAGAGCCAGCTAAAACACGTGCGCGCTGTATCCACACAAAGCTGTAACACACACATGTTGGCAAACCACACTGCTGCATTATGGACGATGAAACACATGTAAAAGCGGACTTTAAACAAATTCCCGGCAGCCAGCATGTGACTGCGAAAGATAAGTTCGATATTCCAGAGTCTCTCAGGAAACAGCAAGTGTCAAAGTTCCCCAAAATTCAGGGTTTGGCAGGGGCCTTTCATGACAACTTCAACTAGTAAATAGTCAAGTATACATGAATGAATGCCTGAAAAAAGACACAGAACATTCCTACAATATTTTGGCCAGACCTAGTCTCTTGTCACTACTCCAAGGATGTTCTGGAGTGGTACAAGACGAATTGTGTCCAATTTCCCTGAATATTCCATGACAATCCATTGAGAGACTTGTTTTTGAGAACGAGTTTAAAGTGATGCAATTTAACTGTGGACACCCTTTAACATCATCGAAACCGAGATCGAAACATTGAAATTAGAAAGCTATGATTTCGAAGAACTGTTTGGTTAGCAAAATATAATGGAAAAAAAATTATTTTTGTAGGTTGGATGTTTTTAAGACGAGAAAATGGCGGTGGATGTTGTGGAAGTAAACTGATACTGTTTTCTAATTTTACTTTTTTGGATTTGCATTTATTTCTATGTACCTTCATATGAACAATATTGAACAAAAATTCGATGGATCGATTCACACTCATTTTTTTTTTCGCTGGAATTTTGCTGGATTTTGCCGAACTGTAAACCAGCAATCTATCTAGCAAAATAATGGCTACTGTTATTCAGCGAAAATAAATTTCATGAAACTGACCGCACTGCACTGTATCTTCTGCATAGTCTTAAGCAGAATTGTTGTACGGGGTGAAAACAACAATTCTGTGCCATCCCGAATAAAAATTTACATCAGGCTGATGTCTGATTTCAATGTCTACATCAACATGAAATTCAAATGTACATCTTACGTTGAACATTAGAGATCAGATCGTTTTCGCTGTATTTAGGCAAGGTAACATGATGTTAACATCAGACATTTTCAAACAATTTTTTTCTAATCCAATGTCCCTTTAACGTCATGATTTTGACATTCAAATAAAATGTTTTTCTGATGTTTTAAGATATCAAAGCATATTGATGTTTTCAAATCGTATTTGAATAAAACAGCACAGTCAAAAGGATTTTTGATGTTTTCAGATGTATTAAAGGTTATGAATAAACATCTTACATATGTTTTCAAGTGTCGATTTTATCCAATAAAAGAGATGATGTATGATGCATTCAGATGTAGAAAAACGTGACGGTGTATCGTTTCCGGATGTTTTCAGTTGTAGATAATAACATTAAAACCAAATAATCTGAAAGCATCAAAATCACATGTTAGGCTAAGGTAAATTTTTATTCGGGTGTTGAGTAAAGTACATAAAGTAAAATATGCACCAATATCGCCAAAACATATACGATTCACACTTAATTCTAATCGCATCGGATATTTACCGATATTTTATGAGTACAAAATTTTACATCTATAAGAACTTATGGATTTCAACGCAACGTGTGATTGTCATGACACAAGATGTATTCTGGCTTATTATGAATACAACATTTTACTTCACAAAGACCTTTGATTCTATTGTAACGTTTCATTCTTATGTTGTAAGAAGTTTTCTAATGCTGTAGACCTGCAGTCTTTTACAGTAGAATGAAGTTTATTTCTAAGGTAACGGCCAATTATAATATCAACAGATGTGTTTAGATGTCTTAGGTACACAACATTTCACACATACATAACGTTTGATTGTCATGTAATTTTAGATTCTAGTTTTATAAGACGTGTTCTGATGTTAAATTTAACATCATCAATACGTTTGTTTTTAATGTGAAGTTTAAATATGTTGTATTTATATGTACTAGGGCGTTACTTTGAACTCTGAATACATTTAGAATACGACAACCCACATTCAAATTTAATGTTTGGAAGATGTCTGCTAATATTTTTTACATCACCATTTCTATTCGGGATTTTATTCCGGTTTAGTGAATCATTTCACAGCTTTACTTTCAAGTTACTATAAATTTACTTTCAAGTTACTATAAATGAGTGCAGTAATGCTGTGGTATAAAGGGAAGTTGGTTTCATACTAGGATATCTCGAGAGCCTTACTGGTTTGGAAAAAGGTTTTTTTCCAGCAAACTTGTCTCAGTAGCCAATACCTTATTAGGCGGACCTTATTTTCAGACTTTATCACCGGTACGACAGGGGTACCCCACTCACTGTTGTTAACCCTTATTAAAATACCATTATCAACCATTTCGTTGATTTCTCGTTCAACAACATCACGAAAAGCGAAAAGACAAAGTTCGAGACTCGAGAAACACTGGTCTTGAGTCCGGTTTAAGACTAAGATTTGCTTGTATTTTAGTCATCTTTCCAACGGAATCTTCAACAACGAAAGGAAACTGCTCGATAAGAGACCATACGGATGCAGACAAGGTGTACGCAAGACAATTGTGCTGACAGTAGTTACTGACTTCCCCTTTACTTCACTTCAATTCAGTTGTAACGCACGCATCCACTCTCTGCCTAACAAGGGATGTCACTTTGACTCAACCACGAATAATCACAAAATTTCTGATTTGCCTCTGTACACTACCTGTGCATCAACAGTACAGTGAACACTTATTTGACCACCACAATAACTACGTAGCTTAATATCAGTCTCATGAAGCGGCAAATTTTTGAAATACCTTTCCCTGTCAGTAGCACGTACCAACGACACAGGTGAATCACCACTCCTCAAACTTAATCAGGGATTCATTAACTTTAAGCTGTATGTATATTTTAGACAGTGGTTTATTATCGTGACTTGCGTGGCAATTGCAGACATCAATGACGCAGATTTCTTCGATCGATCCATCCCCAGAATCATGATCTGAAACAACCAAAAGAGTATTGAATTTCTTCTGGGTATAACCCTTCTTGGGTTTGCTTTCGGGAGGCAAACTGAGACAAACCCGTTGCAAATGTCCCTTCTTTTTACAATATCCGCAAACGGTATCCCTGTGTCGACAGGCATTTGCTAGATGTGTCTCACTACCACACCGGTAACAGGATTTGTTAGTGTTGTTAGTTACCTTATTCACAGAAGATCGCTGATTTTTAGCCAAATTGTCCACCAGATTGAGGTCGTGCAGCTTTCGGTTGAGAACCTCTGCATCTTCACCCGAGGCCTCCATCGAAACTGACATCTCCTCCCCGCCTTCTCAAATGTCAACAATTTTTCCTCGATGAGATGAGACCGGATACGCTGGTTGCGAAGCCCAAAAACGAACTGGTTTTGCAACGCCTTTTGTAGAAACTCGCCGAATTTGCAGTGTTTTGCTTCGCGTTGCAACGCCGTAATGAATTCTGCAATCATAATTCCACCATCACAAGGGATTCCGGATCATAGTTGCTCCCAAGTACGGTAACGATTTGTTGATTGTCTGTTCTTCTGCACAGATAAAAAAAACATTAAATTTTCTGTGTTATCTAATGCACATAAAGTGAATGCTAGATTTGCCAGAAAATAATGGGATATTTCATGTAAATTTAAGCCAGATAACGCCTGAATCCAGCCTGTTGTATGAAAGATTGCCAATATTGTTTTATGGCACATGAAAAGTTGCAAACAATTTCGTTGTTTACGCCTCCTTAAGCTTGGATTTAAACGAGGGGATATTTTACACGCTTGTTAAAATTAATTATTTTTTTCTGTGTGGCTCAGCGGGAGACAAATTGTCTACAAGGATGTTATATTTCTCTGTCAGCGATGCCAATGTTCCTGATTCTTCAGGATTTTCCAGACTTTTTAGCATTTTGCCTGAATTCCTGACAAGCACAATTTTTTTCCAGAGTTTGATAAAAATTCCTGATTTTTCCTGATTTTCGTAATTTTTATCAATCCAAATTAATTTTAACCGAAATAAATAAACCAATCAAAGTAAGGGAGTTCTGCCAAAGCCTTTACTAGTTGGCTACTCTGGAATGGAATTGTCAAAAATCATCCAATAAAAAATCTCTTCTGACCCACTCTTCTACCAAAACGATACAAGACATCTTAAACTATGCGGTTTACCTTTTTAGTTTTTAATATCACTCTCTCGCAGGTCTCAAACAGTTAGTTAAGTTAAGCAAAAAAAAAGTTAAGTTAAAAAAATCAAAATACAACTCAGCACCAACATTAGATTAGGGCGAATCTGCTTTTACAAACAATGGCTGTCGTAGTCTTCATAGTCTTGAACAAAAGGTCACAAATACAAATTAAGCACTCCTTAAGGAAGACGAGCATTGTGTCTATCCACTGATATTTTCAATTTGAAGGAATTGTATTCAACTTCCGTTAAATTAGCAGACAAAGTCAATGTTTACATAAGCAGATTCGCGCTAATCTAATGTTGGAACTGAACTATACCATTTATGAAACTGAAAGAGATAAATATATGTTATGTAAGCTTTTTGGTTTTAAACAAACGGCGTTTTTACTAACATCAGTTTTTTACAGATAAAATGACTAACCTGATTTTATCCTGAAATTTATTTCAAATACTTCCTGACTTTGTAAAAATATACTTGGCAACGCTGTTCTCTGTGGTTATATGTCTCCAAGCCCATGTAGTGTAGTAATACGCATTGCTTAACATTTTCGTTTACGCCAAATAGCCGCATCCCACCTCCCAACCGTTTCACCCAACGGCACCATTTCGTTTTTGTTTTATCAAATGGCTCGAACGCGAATGTTGGTAGTATTCTATCATCAGCAGGGGCAGCACCGACAGCAGGGGGATTTCCCGGGTTATTAAATCCCTTTAGTTCCAACGAGGATTCCAACTATGATTTCTACGAAGCAATGCTTCAAATCGAGACACAACAGAAACAACGTCGCAGCAAGCACATCAGCAGCAAAGTTCGACGAAAAACAAACAGCAACAGCAAGCACAACGCAGTCTAACCTCACTTCTTCGCAGCAGCCCAACCTCACAAGCAGATGCAATCGCCTTCTCCTTTCTACGGTTGGCCCCAGGACGTAGCACTGGCGGTATCGGTTAAATTCTTCTTTGCGGGTTCTACTCTCGTCGCCAACTGTTGTATTTTCGGATGGTGAAGATGGCGGTAACACATGTTATTGGTTGTAACGATGATACAGGAATCACCCTTTATTATTGAGCAGTCAATACAGATATAAACAAAGACATTTAAGCGTGATGGACTGGTAATGATGGATCAAGGATATTTTATACACGGTAGCATATTAGAATGCCTTGTTCAGACTGCTTGTAACATAATACAACGGTGTTAAGAAAAGCATCAACAAAGAAAATGTTATCAAGATAGCCTTGTATTATGTTACGCTGTAGTATGAACAAGGCATAACAGAGAGCCTCATAAAATTCACTTGATATCTTGAAAATAAATCCAAGCTTTCGATTTGCTCGATCTATTATTAAAGGGTGTATGCACTAAAAATGGAATACACATATTTACTCACCAAAATTAAACCGATTATCGGATTTTCTTGAATTTTTTAGGGAATGGTAAAAACTAATAAGGAGTTATGATTTACAACATTTGTTTTATTTAATTGCATCTTACATCCCGAATCCTTACATCCTTACATACTTTCTTTTCACTCCACCCATCGAATTGTGTACAGCCGATTTTTCCAGTGGTTGTTGTAGCTTTTACAAAAATTTTCTTAAACTCCAGCTCTATTTTAATTGTTTTGGGATGTTAGCGAAGTTCCGTCTTCATAATTGCCCAGAAAATATCAATTGGGTGAAGATCCGGTGAATTTTGTGCTTCCATATCTTTTGGTACAAAATAGAATCCGTAGGCTCGGTACCACTCCAACACGTTCCGAGCGCAGTGGTTAGGGTGCTTGATAAGGCCAACACAAACGTGATCCTTTGTGCTACCTAATAAATGGCAAGATATACTTCCTAAGGCACTCACACCGTTGCTTGTACCGTTATGAAATGGAGTGCTTATTTCACCACATCCACAAATCGCCTGCCAGATCAGGAACTTCTTAGCAAATTTCGATAATTTCTTCTTTCTAACATCCTCCGGAACATCGAACTTAGACTTAGAAACGAAATATTCTTGCCCAGGAAGTTGACGGAAGTCGGCCTTGACGTAAGTTTCGTTATCCATCACGATGCAACACGATTTTAGATAAGGTTAAACTTTTACATTATTGGGACATCAGCATTTCTGTTGGTGTATTTGGGGGAGGTAGCTCATCTACACTTCCGGTCCGCCTCTTAGCATCTTGCTATTAGGTACCAGGTGGTTACACACCGATTACCTGTCGATCTTCCAAGTTTGGAAGACGTCTGTATTGAATTATCTCTAATTATAATATTCCGCTCACTATATCACAAAAGATTGCGATTTGTTGAGCGGATTGGAGATAAGGAAAGCATTGGGTACAGGACCAAGTCTCCCCCGGTTGGTGCTAAACAGATGCGCATGGAAATCAATTGAAGCATAAAGTTGACAATAGGCGCGGAATGTTTCGTGAAATCCTTCAATCGTGATTCAAAATGGGACGTTCAGCTTGCTTAATACAGATATCGGTTCCAGTTGTGAAATGGTTTTTAGACTGTAGTTGTGCAAGTTGACAGTTTGCGAAAATCAAGGAGCCTGCCTCGGGCATCGGTTGTAAATATTTGTGTCGAGGGTGTGGTGCGCAAAGTTTTGTTGTCGGGAATATCGCGTTTTCTATTGTTTCTGTTAACCTATTGTTCGGTGGCGCGAGTGATCGAGTGAACAAAGAAGAACAATAAAGCTGCTTCCCCGTGAGATGTGTTGGTTCGCCGGGTGTGGTGGGCGGGTGGTGGGGATCATAATAAATTGTGATCCATATTATTCGTTCGCCGGACTCGCTGGGCCACATATCTAGGAACCAGCTCTCATGCTTTAATATTAATTACCTTGTTTTCTCAAAGAAAATCCAGCATCACAATCTGTGAGTGGCCCCAATAATATCCTTACTGTTGGTGTAAATCGGTTCAAATCGGAAATCGGTACTAAAATTAAAATACTTAACCTTCACACAAACACATGATAAGAAAGCGTATTATATATGTTACCACTAACGAATATCTTTATTATGTTTGCAATCTTTCCATGTATGTAAATGCGTCCTGCACAATATTCGAGCGGTAGTGGAAATCAAAGAGCAAGTTGACAAACTTGCACTTGTATCAGTGCAACAACAACCAATAGGAGAAGAAACAGATGAGAACTGTTCATACTTGAACTTATCAATTGCAATAATCACTAAATCATTATTTCGTTTTCGTTTCAGCATTCAAACGCCCCTCTCTCTCTTGCTTCACTTTCTGCCTCCTACTATCCTCTATGTAATGAATCTAACACTTGTTGGGACTGGTTAGTTAATAACCGGCGCCTGCTTGTGGAAGATCCCGGTGTGCTATATGGTCTAGGGCATATCAACGGGTAGGCTTGGTAGGTTCTCGCCTAGCCCAAACGCAGATGGGCGGACAGTGGTCTGCCAGGGTGGGGACTGAGAAATTACAAATTACAATTCTGAGTAAACGAGTGGAAACTCATCAGAAATGATCTCTCATATGCATCCGTCGAACCATTCTGAACGGCCGTTGTGAGAATATCCCATGAAAATTTCACATGCGACTAGCATGTTACCAGTTACTAATGCTTCTCTCCTTTCTCCTGTTCTCTTTCCTATCTCATGGTCTTGAGCGGTGTCTTATGACACATTGTGAGTCTCGATATGCGCTACCAAAGTCAGCTCTTCAAAAGCAGAAACACCGAGACAATAATATGGTTTTACATCAAAAGAAGGTGGAAGCAGTAAGTGTGGAATGAGGAACCCTAACCAATTGTACTTTTAGCCAAACAAGCTAACACAAGCTTAAGGTAAAATGACTTCAATATCAAGGTAAGAAAATCATATTGATTTCTCTGAATTTTTCATATATTTATGTAACGTCATATGTTGGGATAAAGGGAGGGACCATCAGAGAACCCGATTGAAGCGATTTGGATAGGAAGAGTGGGACTTCCAACTTCCTGTTGTTAACATTTCGTGAATAAAGGGCGGGTTCTCCTCCCCACCTAATGGGACTTTTTAATTGGCGAGGGCTCGGTTTTGGTGTGGTTTATGCAAACTTGTTTCTGGAAGGAGATTCTCTCTAGACCCCTGGGGTTGCGCGTAAGTGTAACGCCATATGTGCCCATAATACGCTTTTGGCCTTTCATACAGGCACATGATGAAACATTTCCAACAGTGCAACCTTCATCAAATCGTATAATTAAAACAGTCCAGTGCTATACGCAGTTGCCTTGCTACATTAGATGGTAGTTCACATCATCATTCTCATCATCAACAACTACTGCTCTCACGAAAATAGACTTCTCGCTTGCATTCAACTGTGTTAGCCATCGGATCCTGGAGAACAAGCTTCCTAATGATTTCAGGTTCTCTCGTGCTACATGCAAACTGATTTCATGATTTCTTGAAGAGCGCTAGCAAATCGTCCGCCTGGGAAACACCATGTCTGCTGAAAGGGAGACACTGGACGGTACGCCGGGTCATGTCTCAACTCGCTATTGTTCATTCTCTACGTGAATAGCTTACCCAGAACGCTAAAATGTGAGTGGCAGCAGTATTCAGACCACCTCTAAATCTATCTATATGGACCCACTGGCTAAATCGAATGGTACGAAAAATTAATATGGTTCTAATCGAGGTAGTGGACTGGGTCAAACTGAACTGTCTTGTACCAATCCCATGAAAAAAACAGGCCATTGTTGTCACTAAAAACGGCTCCATCACCCCATAACAAGTTATCATCTTTGGTGGCATTACAATTCCGCTTTGCATTAATGTTAAAAAACTCGTACTACATACACTGAGAAAATTTATCGTATGATCGCCATAAGATACACTTATGAAATTTCGACATAAGGAAAACATTTGAAAATCATAAGATTTACTTATGAATTGAAGTCAGTGGCGTTGTTGATTTTTTCATAATATAGTCTTTGATTTATCATAAGATAATCTTATGAAGGAACCTCTATTCTATTTTAGGAATTTTATAAGCCATCCTAATGAAATTCTATTTCTGTTTTGGCCCATATTTAACATTCATAATACTGGCCTTCAAAAAACGAATCAATGCTGAAACCCATTTTCCCAAAATGTTAGTTTGTTTACAGCATCAACACGCATTTTGCAGGATCGGTATTATGTATGACATTTTACTATTACCGTGCAATTAATAGAGATATAAATATTCAATTCTATTATTCGAAAATAAATTTATTTCTATTTAAAAACTTGTTGCCTATTTCATATACTCTGAAGGGACCACGTGTTATATCAATATGTATAAAGTACGTTTAAACGCTATACAGCTTCTGTGGCAAGATAATGTTCATTTTAAAACAAAATTTTACCTTTAAACGTGCTTAAAATGGAAACAGAAATCGGTAGGTCTGACAGTAATTCACTTTCGGTAGCCATTTTATCTTTTTCACGGCACTCGAGTTTTTTCACATTAGGGAATGGTGAGTTGACAACTTCGAAGGAGGGTGCGACCGACCTCTGGTCCTCACAAGTTCCTACCTCACGCCTCCACGAGTCATATGATCACAAAAGACTGCCAGCTGAAACATGGAGACGCTGGTTGGCGTAGCCTGGGCAATGTTGGCAATCTGACAATAGCGAAGTGAGGGGGTGCGACCGGTAAATCATGTCATAATTTTCCATTATCATATCTTTCAGGTCTACCTGGTCATCAGGTATTATAAAATAATTTAACATTTAGTATTATTTTTTTTTCTCATGGCAGTCATACATTGTCTAAATTTTCTGGTTCATAATGGATGCGGAAGTATGTCTACAATTGCAACAAAACAGCAGTCGGCACTGATGTAATTTTCAGTTCATATTATGATATCCCTTGACTATATATTATCATAAAGGACATTGTTTATTCATAACCATTTTCAATCATCTTTATCACCATCATTATCATTTTTATCATTATTGGTGTTTTCGGAATTTATATTTTAACATATTTTTTTTTAAATAATTTCTCCTAATAGGTTATATATACTTTTAATTATTATGTCTTATATGTCCAATTATCATTATGATTTAGAAGTATCTAGTTGAACAAAACACGCAGAGGAATAGAGGTAGTTTGAACCAGCAATATCTGAGAATAAATTCAACAAGAAAAATAACTTTGGATCATTAAAATAATTTATCGAATCAAATACACGCCATTGTTGCGTTAACGATACCGTTATTGGAAATAAAAAATCCTTATTTTAGAATCTACAAAATATTTTGTTGATGTTGCAAATTTAATTTTTACTACTTACTATTTTTGCTTTAACAATCGAATTTTGTAGATTCCACAATATTTATTTCTGGATCAATAATTTTTAATCATAATTTGGTAGAAAATTCTAATAGTCAGATGCTTACGACTAGAGTGAGCTTTCACGTCACTTTTTCACAGCCACTCTACTTGCGGATACCATCTTTTTGATTTTTGAGCAAACTGAAAATCTAAAAATGGCTGACGTGGAAGAGTTCGTGGTTGAACACGTCGATGAAGAAACTTTGTCGTTCATCGAGATTTTGGAAAGTTTTGGATTGACGGCTTCTATAATTAACGTTTTCTTGGGTAAGTTCAAAGTGCCTTTGTATTATATTCAATTTTATTTATATTATGATGATTATTTCAGCAAATCAGTACACGGTCGATACGCTAAAAATCATAGAGCGTAAGGAAGTGGAAGACTTAATCCCTCAGCCATATCTAGCGGAAAGAACGCAATTTATTCACTATTTGAACGAGTGGCGGATGCAGCAGGTAAATATTTTGCACGGAACTGGTAAAATTATCAGATTAACTTACCTTTTTCGGTTGTTTCAGAATATTCCACTTTTTGTGCGGATCGTGCGGATGCGATAAATCAAAAAAGCTGCACTCCAACAGCTGAAGCTGAGTTAACGAGGAGAAGTGCACAGCCACATTTTGCTACAATATTCGGCTAAAGGTAAAGCGATCATCAAAAAATATAGTAAACATCCGTTTCTGACAAGAACCGACAAGAAAACGATTACACAGATCGTTGTAGATGAGTTTAAAGACCGTTTCTTGAAGCTTTCATCATCGGAATTGGAACAGAGAGCGATCGAGTTGAACAAACTATTTCCAAGTGAGCCAAAGGTTTGTATTCATGTTACAATCGAAACATTTAAATAGTTCACTATTAGTTCACACATAAATCACTACTATTACCTAACAGGAAGTTTGGTATCAATCACCGTGGGCTTATGATAGCGTTGGACGAAAGGTTAAGTTGAGGAAACAGGCGAAAGGAAAATTGTACGATCGTAATATCAATTATAAACCAACCGTCGGAGATGAGCCGTATTTACAGACAGCATCCGAAAGTGAAGCGTCTAACTCAGCAGCACCAGAAATAAGCGATGAACAAAGTATGCTATTCAACTCTGTGTTGAAATTAATAACTTTCTTAATATTTTCTGTTCCTTAGTTTCACAGTACCAGCAGTTCAAAAAGTGGATTACCCATAATCAGGATGAGTGGGAAGAACTGAAAAATCAATGGAAGCAAACATCCCGTTTAAGAATTTTCGAAATATTGAAGAAGAGCAGCAAAACAACAGCTTCCATTCTCTCGGAGTACTCAGTGTTTCGCAATCATCAAGCTTATCAGCTTGTGCAGATTGACTTTCAGCAACGGTATCCGGAGAAAGAAAAACTACTTTTTGACCGTTGGGATCAATTCGTTTCGGGTCTCCTTCCGATTTTCGAGGTTGAAGTTATTGATGCGCAAGGAAAGCACCTGCTAAATCAGTTAAAGACTGAGGAAATAACAGACGGTATGTTCATAATATAAATAATGTATAAATTATAACTAACGCCATAAATCTTTATCATTCTAGATGGCACAAGGCTTAATAACGGTATTACTACTTGCTCATATATTGCATAGTCCCGTGTTGACAATCTCACAAAAAGCGACGCTGGAAGCCATCGATTATTGAATCCCGTGAAAGCGTAATCATCCAGATCAAAGATTTGACCGATCTTCAAACTACGTTGACTAAATGCTTCAATTCGTGCCGTGAAAAAGGGATAGAATCAACGCCTTTCATTGTGGTTCATGGAAATGATCCAAAACGTCCCGAAGGATATTCGGTTTGGAACAATGTAGCTTCATACAAGCTACCAAACCTACAGAAAGCTCTCGACGTATGTATGAAGCTTGTACAAAACCTACGACATCGATTTTCCTAGACAATCATCGTTGATTTGGAACCTTCTTGCTACGTTCCTGTACGATTTCGAAGCTCCGCGTAATCAAATTCATATTGCTGCCCTTTGCTCTTCCATTCATAATAATCTTGCAGCATAATGATTTGTTGTATAGCGCCACGATGCACCTGGAAGAATAATTCACTTCAAAGGTTATATGATCATCTAAATAAATACCATGGAAATCTTCAGGTTTACGAATGCAATGTAGGTGGTTGCACCAGAAAGTTCAATGTGAAATACTCATTTTATCGCCATTTAAAAAAACATTTCAATAAAACGTCAAATGCGGAAACCGTTTACGAAATAGAAATTACAGAAATGTCATCCAGCTACAATACAAACGAATTCACTACATCTAACGCCGAAATTTACCATCCAGACTTAGAGCATCGACAAGTAATAGATACGCTTGATGATTCAAATCCTACTGATGCACAGAAACAGCAACCTGATCATGACCTGTTGTACACGGCGAAATTAAATACACTCATTCAGAAAATGCAACAGACTTCTTTAGACTTCAGTTTAAAATACTTAAATGCAAATACAATTCCAAGAAAAATTGTTTTTGACATTCAAAAAGATGTAAAATCTAAATTTATAGATCCATTGTCTGAGGCAATCGACATAATGGGATCACTTGGCTTGATAACTGAAGCAGGTAAAATCATTTTTAGTAAAATACTTTTACCGATGAGTGAAGTAGAATCTGAATATAAGTATCTTGCAAAACTGAAGAAGCTTGACCTTTACGTCGATCCAAAGGAATTTGTTATTAGTAACGAGCTTCATCCTGGTGTCGTGCACAATAAGCAGATGATGGATAACAATCCCGTGACAGGTATAGTATTCGTTAATGTTTATTCAAGTAATTCATTATACTTATTGAAATGTTCATTGCAGGCATACTTTTACCCATGAATTTTACTTTGAGGAAGTATTTAGAAGCGGAAGGAGTAATGGACGTCATGATCAACAGTATCATGCCCTCAGGTGACGGTTATATTCGAAGTCTGCTGGATGGTAGTGTTTGGAAAACCAGGACAGCTGGTCTAGAATCAAAGCTCGTAATTCCGTTAAACTTGTTCTTCGATGACTTCACAACCACCGATACAGTCTCACCTCATGCAGCGCGCACTTCTGTATGCTGAATTTACTACTACGTTCCTTGTCTGCCTGCAAATGTTTTGACACAATTAAAGAACATACATGTTATCGGTTATGTTTTGTCAGAAGATAGAAAGGAGTACGACAATGAACATCTTTTCAGCAATCTCGTAAGCACACTTATCGAACTTGATACAACAGGCCTTGAAATTAATTACAGAGGAGAGCAAGTCACAGTTTATTTTATGCTGGGTAATATTACTGGAGACAATTTAGGACTGTCAGTTATTTTAGATTTGGTAGAATCTGCACGAGCGAATTTCTACTGTAGGTTTTGTAAGCGAAATAGAGAACAAAGAGAACATGATACAATTGAATACGAGGATAGTTTCAGGACTGTTGAGAATTACCAGGAGGATTTACTCAAAGACGACGTATCGATGACTGGCATTAAGGACAACAAGCATATTTAATCAAATACCATCATTTCACGTAGTTTTTAATGTTTATTTTGATTTGATGCATGACCTTTGGGAAGGCATATGTGTGTATGGATTAGGCCATTATCTTAATTATTTTATCAGGACTAAAAAACTATTCACGTTGGATGATTTAAACTATAGAAAGAATCTATTTCTTTTGGAAATCTGAATTCATCTAACATTCCCGATGACATCAAGGATATTAATGTTTCAAAATGTAAAGTTAAAATGACAGCAAGTGAAATCAAAACACTAGTTACTTTTCTACCGCTTATAATAGGTAAATTGGTACCTGAAGATGATGCAGTGTGGAAGCATTTCTGCATATTACTCAAAATTTGCCACATCTTGATGCTCCGTGAAATTTCACAGGAACATTTGCGAATTTTAAGAGAACTTGTAAATATTCATCACACGCAATATATATCACTTTTAAACGATCGACTTAAGCCAAAGCATCACAACATTGTTCATTACGCAACATTTATACTTTGCTCCGGCACACCTCGTCATCAATGGACGATGAGAGGAGAGGCGAAACATCGGGAAGCCAAACAGTATAGCAGAGTGAATAATAACAAGATCAATTTATGCAAATCGCTTGGAATTAAGGCAGGTTTAAAGTTTGCTTTCAATGCATTCAGTAGTTCTTTCATTCGACCGTCAATTGATTTGTCCAAATCTAAAATATCGGTCTTGCATCTTAAAAGTGAATATATTGGACTTATTACTGTTAATTTTAAAATTGATTGTAACGCGGTGAAATATGTTGACAAATTTTTTAAAAATGGATCAGAATTCACAAAAAACACCATATTCTACATACGACAGAAGGATTTAATGAGTATTTATGAATTAGAAGAAATAATGCTGAACAGCGACGGGAATCTAATAATGATATGTTACAACATTCACATGCGTAGCTTTGATAAGCATTTGCAATCTTTCGAACTCTACAAAACAGCTATAAAAAAATAATTTCAAATGTAGAAAGTTTGGCATTATACCCAATCAATTTGCATAAGTTAGAAGATAAGTTTTTCTTTAGATACTGTAACTTTATAACAATAATAAATAATGATTAAACATTTTTGTTTGATTTTGTTGAATTTTATCTGAATCTCAAAAACCTCTAGCACAAAAACAACAAAACTACTATTGATCACAAAAAAATCAATTTTTTGAATTAATAATACAATTTTATGGAAACAATAATACAATTTTTCGTCTCAATATTACCGCTTTTGTCGATGCAAGCAAACATTTGAATTGTATCGACAAATTATATATTTATTTTAACTATATTTACGATTTGAATTTGACAGTTGGCTGTCTTGAAACATTTTTAGGAACAACAAAACTTATTGTTGAAATGAATAACCTTAATGGTCGAATCAAAAGAAATACAGGTAAGCCGTGAGTCCACAATAAAATTTGTTGAATCTATACATAATCCTTTTGGATTTACAACAAATTCGTCTGCGTGAAGAAGCTGCTACGGAATCTATGGTAGGCTTTTGCCTTTATTACCTAATGTATTTTTCAATTCCGGTTTGCAAATGGACCTTTTTCCAAATCTGAGCTGTTTGCCATTCGGATAGTGTCTGATGTGTCTGTATCATAACTCACAATATCATTATATTTGATGAAATTGTTTTATTTATTTAACTTCTTAGATGATTTAAAAATTGCTTGTTGTTTTTTTTTGTTGTTGTTTGTTGTTTTTTCCATTTGTCTTTAACTCCCTTACACAGGAGCAATAATTATTTGTCCAGCAAAAATAAAAGCGTATTGCTGTTATAAAATCAACATCAAGCATCAAATAGTGACCATGGCAACAGTAAATTAAAATGTATATATGTTATTTTTGTATAATTTAGGATTACCTTTTTTAGGATACCTCAAATCAAGATTTTGGGAAATTGCTGCTATCGCTGAAAACAAACAAAAACGTGCATAAGCGTGAAACCACAGAACTCTAGACTTTAACACTTTACAACATTTCTTACATTTCAGGATCCACCAAAGGGAGATCATAAAAAATAGATACCTAGTGTTTACAGTATTTTTCATTTACATAAATACATACACTATTATATAAATATTTCATGGGAATGGGAGGGGCCATCAGGGCACCCGATTGAAGCACTCTGGATGGGGAGAGTGGAAATGCCAACTCCCCATTGTTAACAGTTTGTGAATAGAGGGCGGGCTCTTCTCCCCGCCCATTGGGGCATCCTCATGTTAGATAGCTTGCTCTTTTGACCAATTGTCCAATCTTGTTGTTGGAAGGAGATTCTTTATATCCCTGTGGATACGTATAAGTGATGTTGCCTATCGATCCACCCAACACCTTTTTGGCCCTTCATACAATGGCATGATTAGGATAATCAGTGGTTATTAAGCTTGATCAAGTCTAACAGCGAGGAGAGCTCACTGCTGTCGGACTTAGTTTCCGTGCTACAATGGGTGGTAGTACATATCATACATCATACATACACTCGAGTTTTTTCACATTGATGTGACACGGATTTCATAAGAGCGCTTATGAAATAGAATATAAGGTCGTATGAATTTCGTTCAGATCGTGTGAAATTCATGATAATCATGATGAAAACAAGAAAAAACGATATAAAAAATCGCTTCATAAGGTAGATCTTATGAAAATCATAAGCATTTTTTGCCTGAGTGTAGGTATGGATAGCCAACTGCGATGGACAGACCAAGTGAACGACGTTTTAATGAAGGTCTACAGCACCCTCAGAACATTCCGCTGATTTTTAACGGTTCTATGGCTGCCGATACGTCTTAAGTTGGTGCAAGCTGTGATAGTTCCGTTCTTCACTTATTGCGACGTATTGTACTACCCCGGACTGTCTGCTGCTCTCCGAGAGCAGCTGCACCGGTGTTTTAAACCAGTATGTCGACACGGCACAACAGCTACAGTGCGGAACTCCATTCTTGGGTATGATTTGCCCGTTAACTACCGGTTTTGAATCTGCTATCTTATGAAGCAGGCACATGAGAAATCACTACCTGGTTACCACATGTAGCACCTACTACACGTTCAGGAACGTTCTGTGAGACATACTACATCCAGCGGCAAGAGTGTTCTAGTTATTGGAGTATCCAGCTGGAATGCATTGCCGATCACAACAAAACACGAACATCGAGCGAATGCTTTCAAACGAGCAATAACAAGGACTAACTAGACAAACAAAACCACTTCATGATCTCCTTTTTTATCTTTGCTATCAAGTTTTGATCGCTCCTAATGTGCATTCCTTAATGAAATCCCATGAATAGGGAACCCTCATTTTTTGCAGTATGGTGCTTCACTACATGGAGCACCATACTGCAAAAAATGAGCGTTGTAGGTTAACGTTTACCCCGTGCTTGGAATAGGGTCTTGGGGTGCTTAAGCCGTTCCCTACCCTATATGCTGTTAACAAAGACGCGAACGATTAACAACCCTGACCAAGAGATAAAAACTAATGCTTTCTTTCCACCAAATCGCATTTTTTTTATTATTTCAACAAAAAACGTCTGTGATTTTATTCTGATATCATTATGCTAAAAAAGACGTAGGAAACATATTTGCAGCTAAATTGCTATTTTTTACAAAAACTAAAAAAAATTATACCGTACAAAGTTTCATTGAAACTAGGTAGATTTCATACAACTTAAGCACTTACCGGGCGGGCAACTGCGACCCTCACGTCGTTCAAAAATATACTAGATTAAAATACAATCTCAATAATATTCGCTGTTTTACAGTCTTATCGAGCAACCCGTGTGATGCTGTCCATCGGAACTGGCCGATGACATCTGCCAACGTTGAGGTGTCAGTCGGCCAATCTCGCAGCATTCGGATTGCATTGAAACATCAGTCTCGTTAAAATCGACAGTCTCTTGACTCGCACGCGTTTCCTCCTCATTGAACCCGCTGTCCGTGCGATAGAAGGTTCCTCCGTTGCTACTTTCAGGGAAAGATTTTGCCAAGTATCGGCCACCGTTGTGGGGGATGTTCTCCTTGTTTATACTGATGCCGGCATAGCTTTTGTGGTTTGATTCTTTCGAAAGTTGTTGTTCTTCTTGCTCTTCTTCGAACCGATCTTCGTCCGAGTACATCAAAAATGACCGGGACAGGTTCTTACGGTTGCGCCGTCTCTCTCTTGGTGTACGGCGCAGCGGTGTGGTTGGATGCTGTGACACAGAAGATGTCGATTGTGATGAACCCAGCGGATTGTCCTCGTACGAAAGATCCTCTTCGGTGAGCTCTACCGTTATGTCAGTTTGTTTTTCGGCTGAAAAAACGGAAAATATATTTTCCGCGATTATTGATATGTTCCAAACTGAAGATATACCGTATAATAATTATTTATTTGTCAAGCCTAATAACATAGAGTAAATTTCAAAAACTTCAACACATACAAGAGATCTGTTCTTAACTTTGTCAGTATTCAAGATAATTACCAAGATCGACCGACATATGGTGACTGTTGACGCTGCAATTAATTTGAACTAAGGAACTTTTGGGGCGTTCCGGTGTGCTTCGGTAGATGGCATCATGATCTGGTATTTCTGTTGAATTTGAATCGGGTTTCAATGGTGACGGGGAAGCAGAACTTTTAGAAATCGGCGAAAGAGCTCCGAAAGAACCTTTTTCCCGATCCACTACTGGACTAAGGGAAATATCGCCAGGATCAATCTTAATTTCCTGAGATCCAAAATAACGCGATCGCTTCAAATTTTGCACCGTTTCTTTATCGACTTCCGGAGTGACCGGTGCCGGACTAAGTGAACCCAAATCCAAGCGATCAAATGAATCATCACGATCGATATCCGAAACGGTCGAAGTGCTAGAGCAATTGAACAACTTTCTCCGAAGCGACGCATCTCGGGCATCGTGATCGATACTTGTGTCCGACTCGTCAATCGCTTCCTGGGTTTGTTGCTGGTTCTGTAAAAGTTGGGAATTAGGAAACTCGACAAGCTTTAAATACACATGGTTACTCTGCGTGACGACAATTGTCACCATTTCGTTAGCACGGAGGATCACGCGCAAGGGCGAGTCGACTCTCTTCACACGCCACGCAGAATAATCCTGACTATTGTACTTACATCATGGAAACCAAAGTACGGTGCTAACATGTCTTCAAGATCTTTGGGCAAACTCGGAGGAAAAGTCAGTACTGTTTGGGCGATTCCGTCCCGTCTTCTTTTGGGCTTTTGTCTACTGAAGCTACTTCCGGTGGAAGATTCATTGTTTAAACATATTTTTTGACTGCGCAGCTGACAATCGATGGGACTAGGAACTAAAATGGCATTGATAATATATTTGCAACGGTTATTTTCAAAAATGCTGCGGTTGCTTACCTATGCTGTGCTCTTTAAAATACACACTGATTGCTGCCTGGGCCTTCGCTTCTACCACCGGGTCAGGTGTTTCCATAAATTGTGTCTCGTGCACTTCCACATTGGCCGGTCCCAGATAACTCACTTCGTCGATAGTCCATTCGAACTGCGTGACGCTTCCGTTTTGAGGTGTGCTTGGTCGTTGAAACAAAGAAGGACTACAAATCACAGGAAGATGCAATCGATCGGTCAGATGACTTTCGAACGGATTTATCACTTTGCCCTTAATCATTCTCGATGGAGGCGTTTGAATGACCGGAAGTAAACTGATTCTACTGGTACCGGCGGCAGTTCGGGAGAGCGACGTTGGCGTGTATGACTTGAGCGACGGGGAACTAGCACCAGTCGTTGACTTCCGGGCAGCGTTGAACGCATTCTGGAAGATCTTACGAGGAGTTAGAAACGCTTCCTGATCCATCCTTCAACAGATTCTTTGAATCTTTCGACCAATTCTTCATGAACACAATTTAAAGCTTCGTTAAAAACCTAACTTAAGTCGTTATTTATTACAGCTCTGATCACAGCTTATTCATTTGGAATAATTGAACTAACTACAATTTATAAGACTACTTAATAAAAGTTCGATCGTTCGAAGTTCGTTAGAAGAACCACCACTGATAAAGGCTGCGACGGTTGTGATTCAAAGGGCTTTACAAAAAATCCGTTTAGTTTGACCGTTCCGCGCCGAGCGAACGGATTTTCCCCGCACCACAAACAAGAACACAGAAGAAAACCATCTGTTTTGACACTTTTCAGCCGATGATCGACGACTGTTTAAATTAATCGATGAAACGGATCATGGGCTGACCGTTTAATGATAGGTAGGCCACAATCCATAAATATGACTCACACTGCGTTGGCATCACTGGACTGTTGATAATGTTATCAACAGTCTATTTACAAATAAACAATAAACAATAACTTCCGAATGTTGAGTTTCGAGTTTAATCGGTAAGTGAACCGATTTTCGGTTATTGCTGATTGAATTTGTTGTTGTCAACCGAGTTTTTCGGTAAATTTGACAGGTTGCTAGAAGGTAAAATTTTAACGCGAACTCGGTTGTTCCAATTTGAAACGAGCAGACTACCGAGCGTTCAGCAGATGAAAACTCGGTTGAAATTCAACCGAGTTCGGTTTTATTTTCAAAGTGTGTAGTCAAAATCTTATTATATCAGCATACATACTTAACATTATTCATTATTCTAATCCCTACACTGATAAAAAGCAATGATAATATCTATGTGTACCATCTATGATTTTTTGCAATATAATCAACAAATTATATCTATTTGTAACCACACATACTTTCTATGTGTACACATAACCACTATGTGTGGCAACACATCATTTTCATTTGTCATATAAACTTCATTTGTTTTTCTTAGAGGGTGCTGTTTATGTCTGAACACATTAGTATTATGTGGAATTTTCTATGGATTTTCGCCAAAAATATGTGTGGATTATTTCCTGTATACTTGTTTATTTCTAGGAAAAAATTTGTAGCTGAACACAGATATCTTATTCCTATCGGTCTGCATGATGTATTGGATGAAAGTGGCCAAATTCTTTAAAATCCATACATTTTCTTTTCGATTGAATCTAATTAAATCTGGAGCGATCAAATTTGAAAAGTCTAACAAAGGGGCTTTTCGTGGATCAAAGTTCCTTCTTAAACTTCTAATAAAATCGTTCCATGTCAGGTTTACTGCGAAACATTTACAAAACACATGTTCCAAATCTTTGAGGAAACCCAAGGGTAAGTTGCTTAGAACAGTGTGTCAGCCACTTCAATTTTCAATCCATACCACTTGTGTGGCACACTGAGGAACACTTTTGACAGTTGACCTTTCAAAAATGAAAAAAAAAAACAGCAACCTTGCCAATATACGTTGTTTTTGGTGACATATTTTTCGCTGTTTTGTTTCATCACGTCAATCTAGCTTTGTTGAATTCGCACTGTAAATCTTAGGGAAAACTAATCCACGTAAATTGGGAAGGTAAAGTGTACGATTCTTCACATATTTCGTTTATCTGTTCGCTTCCATGGGATTTTTCACCTGAATTTTTTCTTATATCTATGGTATCGGCTGATCCAGCTAGTAGATCACGTTCACTGGCGTAAAAAACCTATCTAAATTCATAAACTTTGAGGGTTATTCCGAGAGTCGAAGTGACGTTTGTCACTTGGTGAAGTGAGAAAAGTCACTTGCAGTGACGTGACTCTTCTTGGTAAATCAAATGAAGAGTCACGTCACCGCAGGTGACTTTTCTCACTTCACCAAGTGACAAACGTCACTTCGACTCTCGGAATAACCCTCTTTGCCTTATGAAACCTCATGAGACCACTGTATTTGGATTTCATAAGGCCCTTATAACATCCATATGTGCAATTATGGTCCTGGCAAATGGCAAAAACCGATCCGCATGTTATTGTTTTGGTTACTCTTAGTGTATTCAGAACCTGATGATCCCGATCTCTTCGAGCTGAACATGTACATCTTACAGACGTGAAAAAAAAACAATTGGACGACGTGAGTTTACCCACTGGAAACCCTAAATTAGGTAAATTCTGTTACATTTATTATAACTTCTACCATGAGAACAGATTATCAATCGCGTTCAATGGTTAATCCGATTTGTATACCATGTATAATATAATCACGTGATAACATAAACACGCACCTTGACGCGCATTATTTTTCAATAATTTTTTTTCGCATTTTTTATTCTACACGGCCGGTCATCATCATGTACAAATCCGCCTCCACTGCCACGTCAAAGGGTGTCCTCATCTCGGTTCTCTTGACGTATACCAACTGCATCGGAATCACGAAGACCTTCCTCAGCATCTTCAAGGTCTACCCGGGCGCCGACGTCATCAGATCTACTTCTGACCCACGTCTTCAAAATTTTGGCTTCGAGTATATGCCTGCTGATCCCAATCGGATACCATACCGCACTGAGTTCAAGTTTGCCTATCAGTACAAAACAAAATGGGTGAA
The DNA here is from genome assembly GCA_034211315.2 of Aedes japonicus. Taxonomy (NCBI): domain Eukaryota; kingdom Metazoa; phylum Arthropoda; class Insecta; order Diptera; family Culicidae; genus Aedes; species Aedes japonicus. The sequence goes on from JASCZW010007845.1 coordinate 27,713, forward strand.
CGACGATTCCAAACGTCCACCCTTGGACACGTAAGTTCTTCAAACTTTATCATTCTATTGCATATTCTTTTAAAGCCTTCCTTTCACATTCCCTTAACAGCATTCTCTTCATAAAAAATACCATACAGACGAGAGTTCGCAGCCGTGGTGTGATTTCCGGTAAACCTTACTGGCGTCTAACATTCACGAGTCCATTTATGGTTGAAATCATCGAAGGTGATGGACGAAAAGAGACAGTCGCCGGAACTGCTGTAACTTTTTTTTCTCAATTTACAAATATGTGGAATTAAAATTCCAAATGAGTTCAATAAAAAAATATTGTGAAAAACGTAAATTATCCAAGGGGTGAGTCGCTCAGCACAATATCTCGTGTGCCCATTTTTTTTAGTGTGCCTCTAAGCATTACGATGAGTTCTGATGTTTCGATCGTGGTTCAAATATGTGCCCATGTGTGCCACGGTAATTTGACAGTTCAACCATTATGTTTTGGTTACGCATGGTAACCCGGTGATTGATTTGTTTTGCTTTGCCAAACTTTTGATAGCAACTTTCAGTGATGGTAGATAACTAATGGAGCTCAAGATGCTAATTCAGCGATGATTCTCGGATAATAGAGATACACAACGTGTATGTCTAAGATCAATGTGAATCATCGGTGCCGGTTCCAAGCCCGGGTAAAGGAGGAGGATATAGGTGCTGATGACCGTAGCCACACGAATGCCTTATACGGTCTAACCCCGAATCTACGGTGTTATGCGACCCGTGCCTATGGATGCATGGCTGGGGTGGTGAAACAATTACTCAGTGGCGAACGGAACCTGTGGGGAACCAGGGCAAACCCCACAGTATCGGATCCCTTGCTGCGCTAATGCAGGGCTCTGGCGCAGTCGACCTTTACTTCCCGTGCTACTCGTGGGATTACATATGAGCAACAACAATACTTAATTAACAAAAGGTACCGGCTGCCTCTCTCAACCGGAAAAGATGGACACAGACCAGGGAGACTCTCTGGAGCAAATTGAAGCCCAGTTAGACAACAAATCACTTTCCAGTGTCCACCTGTCCATCAATCACTGTCGAGATGGAAGATAGTGGCGAGGACGATGGAGTAAACGTCACTACAAATCAGCTGCGGCTAAAACATGCGAACCTCAGAACCCAGACCGGGTTAAGCTGAGTGGAGCCGGAAAAATGCGTCTAAATCGCCTTGCTCAAAAACCAAGTGAGACTTCGCAGCCAGAATCAGCGAAAAGGCCCAGAGCTGATCTATCTAGGGGGGAAGGTAAACCACACCCAAAAAAACGAAGGAGACATTCACGTCGACATTTAGGCTACACAACTTACTTCGGTGAACAGCCGGCTACACAGAGACAACCAAAGGTCCGGGAATAAAAATGTCCTGGATAAACTCAAGAAGGCTGGACACCCTGATCCGATCCACAAAGAAAGGGGGACAAAGGCCCCAGGAAGCGGAGGTGAGCGTACTCAACCCAGGAAACCGAAAGTCCAGGGCAAAAAGGAAGAGGAATCGCACTGCACTACTCAAAAATCGCTTCACACGGAAGTTATGAGCCAAGTACGGATAGGAATAATTCCAAAGGACTACCCAACGACAACTCTAACAACACAACAACTGATTTTGGTCCAATACACCATAATCAATTAAGTAGTTGAGAAGCGGGGTACAGCAGTAAAACCGATCTTCAGAGGCTGCACAATAAAACAGCCTTCCTGGTAATCAACTGCCAGCGGACTGGTTGAAGAACATAACTCCCAGCATACAAGTGTGCGAGGGAGAGCTCTTAGCGGTTGATGAAAAGGATATTCCTAGATCGGAAATCATGGTAGCCTACCTGCCAAAAGCGCCACGAAATCCGATGAGGAGACAATGGCATTCATATAGACCCAGAACGACCTGAGTACGGACTCTTGGAGAGTTCAATTATAAAAGATTATTTCTAAAACTTTTGTGTTGTGTAGCAAAACAAACTAATCAAAACAACACCACAAAAACATACAAGGTCAATTTTCCAGGACTGCTAGATTATATCTTCAAAAGATACAAATGTCAAAAGTGTGCCGCAGAGTGCCACACATGTTCCGTTATGGTGTAAAATTTTCACCAACGGTGTGCCTGGCACACTGTTCTTAGCGACTTACCCCTTGAAATTATCACATTATTTAGCATAACCAACGCATGTGTTCCATATCACTAATACACTAATTTCATAAGGATGTACAAACGAAACTCATACGGTTGCAATAAGTAAATCATTAGGAATGGTTATGACAACAATCATTGCACTTCATAAGGCAATTTTGTGAAATTCAAACCGTTTCCTTGTGGCTAATTTTCATAAGAATATTTAATGAACTTTGATAGGTTTTTTACATCAGTGCTCATCATGATTTTCTGGCTCTAAAGATGACCGAGAACCTAAAAAATGAAACAGTAATGCTGAAAATAATCAATTTGTAGTGCGCTAATACCGGAAGGCCGATTTTTGACTCTAAACCGGGTTGCACAGGAAGTTGCGTTGGACTTTTCACTAACAAAACTCGACCACACGAACTACTTTTGGGATTTTGTATCGATCAGCCCTCAAAATTTAACCTTCTTCGCTATCAACTGCAGAAAAATCAAATAGTGAATAACTCAGTGGCATTCTTTCATCCATCCATTGTCATTTGGTACACGGGAGAAGTAAGCATGAGGCAATAATCAAACCCTTCTACAACTACTTGAACAACGTCCTTTCCACTATTAACACCTTTCTAAACTTAGAAAGCCCGCTTTCTCATTTAGAAATGTATAATTCATGTCCTCAAAATCCTAGAAGAGACCCGGTTTAGTGCACCTCTGCTTGTTTTCTGTATTGTTTATTGCTTGTAGAAAACAAAACAAATGCCTGGTTGCCATGAACAGCAAAACATTAAATTTGGACTGTCAACACATTGGCACCTTGGGCACCTTATAGGAACACAAAACGCTTGTAGGCACACTAAAAAAAATAGCACAGCAGAAAAGTAAGCTGAGCGACTCACCCTTTGAGGAAACCAGATATATTATAATTAGGATTATCTGCTATACCATTTCTGAATAAATGTTAATGATTTTCCTATTGACAAATAAGAACAAAAAGATCTTTGGTTCGGGTTTAGTCTCTTTAGATATGTCCAGCCATATTTTATGCCAATTCCTTTGCTCATTTAGCTCTACAGAATGCTTTGGTAGTAACTGTACTTTTGCAAGATCCCACTTGTCCATTAATGCTGGTTGTGTCAAAACTGGTTTGTACGCTAGTTCAATCAAAAGGCGATACATGTGTGGAATCACAGTTGATAACTTTTTATTTAGAAGATTACAAATATTTGGCAAAATGAAGTCTTTAAACAAGTCTGTGTCTAACGAGTGTTTTTAACAATTTTTCACTTCGATATTCAGTAGCATGTAAATTCATGCCACCAAACCCTTTTTAAGAAACAATTGATTTAAAGGAACTCTAAACCTTCGTCTCTTCCGGATGAATGAGCCAATACATGACGTTGTCTTAGCTAAATGATTATTCGGTAAAGCGATTACTGCACTAGTATACCACATCTTAGAGAGAGCAAAAAGATTAACAAAATCGATTTTCTATTCAATATTCAGTGAACGAAAAAAGTGCGATAATAAACACAAGTTTAGATTTTTTGTAATTCTGTTCCAATTCGTTTGCAACATCTGTTTAAAGTTTTTGTCAAAGTCGATGCCAAGAATTCGCAGATGTTCATTACTTTCACACTTAAAAAATTTTACAGTATTCGATAATTTTTTACCAAACTTTCAACAGGTAATCCGATTTAACGGATTTCGGTAAAATTTGACAAGTTCCGGTAATTTTTTTACCGGAATACTGTAAAAATTCACTGAAACCCGGTAAATCGGATTACCGAACGTTCAGCTGTTGAAAGTTCGGTAACAAATTGCCGAATACTGTAAATTTTTCTAAGTGTGTTCTATGCCGTCTAACAATAAACCCGTAGACAAATATTCTGTTTTTGCCAGATTCAGTCTTACTCCAGAAACATTTTCAAATGTTTTAAACGTTTCTAAAATCGCATTAGAATATCTAATATCATCAATTAAACACGTTATATCATCGGCAAACACTGTCAATACATCATTTTGACGATTACATATAGATACCAACTTTTGAATCAAGGGTTCTAATTAAATTACAAATAAAATCATGGACAGAGGATCTCCTTATCTAACTGAACGAGTTATTCTTATTTCTTTAGATAGGTTGCCATCAAACAATAGTCTCGAGTGACAGTTTTTCAGATAAAATTCTGAACAGATCAATAAACCTTGGATCTTACTCTGTCGTATGGATATATAATTTAGACCAACAATATAGTATTTTCGAATATGATTCGTCTTTCAGTGTATATGGAAATTTTCCTCGGTGTAGAATATACCATTTTATGAGGTGACAGGAAACAGCATACTTAGAAAATTTTACAGTATTCAGTAAAAAAATTACCGGAACTTGTCAAATTTTACCGAAATCTTTTAAATCAGATTACCGAATGTTCAGATGTTGAGAGTTCGGTAAAAAATTACCGGAAACTGTAAAATGTTGTGTGAGGATATTGATGCTTCTTTCACAGCTGTTAGGCCGTTGCTTCCTGTTAAATTTCATTCAAGAATTTTAAAATCAGCAGATCATAAACATCTCATAAAATGCTCTATTAAATATAGTTATTCCTTTAAAAAAATTTAAAAAAAACGTTTGCATAAAGTTTAGAGGCGATAAAAGAACAGTCTGTTTTTCTGGGTTTCAGCTTTTAAGACAACAACTTGTGCACCCCTCGAATTTAATCGACAAAAGTCACACAAAAATTACGATTCAATACGTTCCTTCAGAAAGAAAGAAAAAACAAAACAAAGCGAATCTGTCATGTACACACCGGTCATACTCAGTAAATAAACTGAATGTTCATAAAGGCTTTCTTCATAGTTCTATTGCAAAGTTTAAAATTTGCATTAACATACATGCTTGCACTCCAACCCGGAACGGCTACCGCCGGTATTCCTGATAAACTATGGCAACCACATTTTGTTACTTTTGAAACAACGTAAGTTGTCGTCAGTTTTATTTAGATCCCCAACGGTAATGTAATCTAGCTTTTTGTTACAGTATGGGCGAGATATCGATTGAGCTGTATTGGAAGCACGCGCCAAACACCTGTAGGAATTTTGCCGAACTGGCGCGACGAGGATATTACAATGGAACCATCTTTCATCGTGTCATACGGGACTTTATGATCCAAGGCGGCGATCCGACAGGAACCGGACGTGGTGGACAATCGATCTACGGGCAAACATTTGCCGACGAAATCAATGCCGATCTGAAGCATACGGGAGCCGGAGTGGTCTCGATGGCAAACTCCGGTCCGGATACGAACGGGTCGCAATTCTTCATCACGCTGGCACCGACCCAATGGCTCGACGGAAAGCATACCATTTTCGGCCGGATACACACGGGAATGCAAGCAGTCAAGCGGATGGGTCAGGTTGAAACCGATAAAAACGACCGGCCAACCGAACAGGTGAAGATTGTCAAGGGAAAGGTGGAAAAGTACTGAGCGTAATAAAACGAGCATTTTAAACAAAGTAAGATGATTATATATCGGATTTATTCCTACAGTATACCCTCCGTTTCTTGATATTTGTACTTATCTACTCGATAATATAAGCATTCCCTACAAATTTCCAAACCATCTCTATTATCCATATTATTGTTTGTTAGTCATCCCTGTCGATCGCGTCAGAAAAAGGCATGAGTGTGTTCTGCCACCGAGGTCGAGGCAGATTTCATGTGTGAACAGGCTGCCACAGCAACGTTTAAAAGTACTTGAACCGAAATGGGCAGCTTGTAATGATCACTTGTAGATGCGATCGGGGACCATTGCCCTAATGTCAATGTCTCTTGTTTTCTCGCCGGAAAGGGTTTTCAGACAGTGCCCTCAAAAACCGCGGAGCAAAACAGGAAATTGCTACCCATTTTGTCTCTGTATCCCTATATTTTGCCATAGGCATAACGGAGCCGAGTTCTTTTTCATGATTACAACGATAATAACTTACTAACTAGGTTAATTTTGGAAAGCCGAAAAACTTGCGGCTTGGTCGAGGTGAGGGATTACAATGATTCGGGTAGGAATGGGGAAGTAGGAATCTTACCGTTGGCTTTCAACAGCAGATTGACGATGCGATATTGTTGCTGTTGCGTTGCGTTAAGCTGTAACGATACAACAGAAGTGGTATTACGGGGGAGGGGACCAGGTGGACATGTTAAAACGACAGCTAAGAGAGGATCAAACAAGTTCATCTATTTGTTTCAAGAACTTGTAAATTAGCCCCATATAGTCTAAGTCCAGCTTACCTTCTCTGGTTTTCCTCGGACCCGTAGGGATGCGCAAAGATCAGATCTGGCAATTTAGAAATCTAGGCAATACCAGACAACGTGGTTGATGTCCTGATAACCAGCACCACGGCCGCATTGATTGGTGTCTGAGAGCCCTATTCCATAGAAATGAGAGCCTAACGAGTAGTGATTGGACATTAGACGACACATTACCTTGATAAATTCCCGGCTAATATCCAACCCTCTGAACCACGATTTTTTCGATACCTGTGGAAGAATGTAGTGTAACCATCTGCCCAAATCCCCTGCATTCCGTTTTTGTTGCCAGCTGATCAAGGCCTGTTGACGGAAAATAGCAAAAAATTCGTTAAAGGCGATTTGTCGATCATAAATATCGCCTGCCATAGCGCCCACCTTGGCAAGTGAGCCCGCTTTCTCATTACCCGAAATGGAGCAATGAGAAGAGACCCAAACCAAGGTGATGGTGTATGAATTGTTTGATGGGCACTCAAAAAAGATCGCATTTCGCTAACGAAATACGGTGAGTGCTTTGCTGGACTCATTAAACGAATAGCCTGAAGTGAGCTGAGAATATCGGTAAAAATGAAAAATTGATCAAAGGGAAGAGAGGCAATTCGCTCTAATGCATAGTGTATAGCCGCCAATTCTGCGACTTATACGTAGCAAGGATTTTGAAGTTTGAAGGAGGCGCTATGAATTCCGTTAAAAACACCAAATCCAGTGGAATCAATTGTTGTTGATCCGTCTGTTTAAAACTTCCTGTCACATCTGATATGGCCAAACTAACTTGCAAAAATTGATGGAATGTACTCCGAACGGAGTGTATCTGGTATTCCACGAGCTTCTTGCTTCATGGTCAGATCAAAAACTACAGTAAAACTAGAGAAGTCTTGGAAGTAATCACGGTTAGGAACATTCGAAGAAGGGCTCACCTCCAGAGTCATGTACCAATAGTACAGTGTCATGAACTTAGTTTGAGGATTTCGTTCGATTAGCTTTTCAAAATTTTCAATTACCAATGGATTAAACACCTCACAGCGGATGAGGAACCGGAACGATAGCTCCACAAAAAGATCTGATAAAGGAACAACTCCTGCTAATACCTCCAAATTCATAGTATCAGTTGATTTCATGCAGCCTAACGCAATACGAAGACAACGGTACTGGAGTTTTCGCAGCGGATTGAAAACAGAAACTACCAACAGAAACAAGCAACGGTCCCTGCAGGTTGTTCGCCCCTGGTCCTACAATTGAAACAACGGCGGCATCCGCAAGCTGTTTTAGCTATCGACGCATTACGACGATATTATCAGCAAAGCGAATCGACAGCTGGGTTTCATTTTTAAAATATCTAGTGAATTTAAAGACCCTCTCTGCCTTCGGTCTTTGTACTGTGCTCTGGTGCGGTCGATTTTGGAATCCAACTCTGTTGTTTGGTACCCATATCAGGCAATATGGACAGCTAGGATCGAAGCAATTCAACGAAGATTCGTGAGATATGCCCTGCGTCGCCTACCGTGGCGTGACTCGTTGAACCTTCCACGATACGAAGATAGATGCAGATTGCTGGGACTACAGACATTGGACCATAGGCGAAATATTGCGCAAGCTGTTTTCGTTGCCAATACACTAACAGGTGGAATTGACTCACCGGAGCTATTAAGTCAGCTCAACCTCTACGCTCCTGAACGAATGCTTCGCCAGCGGGACTTCTTGCTGCTTGAACCCCGTAATTCATCATATGGACTTCATGACCCTATCCGCTTCATGTCAGCTAGGTTCAACGTTGTGTATTTTTTATTCGACTTTAACTGTACTTTGGCAACATTCAAGCGCAGACTGACAGAATGGCATACTACGAGAAGGATATTTGATGAGGATAATTGATTGACGACGAGGACTGCTCCGAACTACGGATGTTTCTTATTTTATACTTTGACTATACTCTACGTTTGTAATCCTGTTTATTTTAATTATGTTTACGAATATGCAACTAAGCAATGTTTTGTATTGTATTGTATTGTTTTGCAAAAGATACGGGATTTTTACGCCAAATTAAAACGGCTTTTCCCCGTCATAAACAAATTCATTAAGACCACCTTAGGTCAGATGGAATATATATAATAAATAAATAAATAAATAAATGTCTCTGACATAAAAATAAGCAAAATCTTCTAATACAAGCAATACAATGACCACGTACCACCAATGTACTAAACATTCATTACATATGTAGAATAAAACGAAGAAAGTTAGGGACTATCAGGGCACGTAAGTGAAATGATATGTATAGAGAGCATCGGACTGCCGTCTCCCTATTGTAACATTTCGCGGAACGAGGGCGGGCTCGTCAAACCCATCTATTGTGTTTATTCTGTCAATCGAGGGCTTTGGGAACTCGATTCTCTTCCCTATATTCGCAGGCTCCACGTAAGTGCCACTGCTTGCGGGCCCGCCCAAACATTTTTGGCCTTTTGTACAGGAGCTTGATGATCAAAAATAACGATAGAATCCTGATCAAATCGTTTTTCAAATTATTTCTCTGCTGTGGAAAGTTGCCTTGCTACAATGGTCATCATCATCATCATTCGAACTGTGTTAGTCATTGAAGTGCACTCATTAACCATCGTTGTATTAAAACACACTTGATCAGATCAAAAAGCGCAGATTTGTTGTAATTCCATAACTGTATTCCAGAACTTGTATTTCCATAGAGCAGGTCTGTTACTCTGCACATAAACTGTTCTCGCTTCTATCGCCGAATTTGTGAACATTTTAGAATCATGATGCATTTCATTCGAGCAGTTTAAAATGTTTTCTACCACTCGAACTTTTCCTTGGAACAAAATACACTACAAAATTTAATGTTTAATGTTCTTTTAAAACCTTTAATGTTCTTTTAAAACCTCTAGAAAAAAAAGCTATTCGTGATTATATTAATACATATTATGTATGAGAAAAAAAACAGCGTAAAAAGATTCATACCTAATTATTGCTTCATTTTATTGAAATCGTTTGGTAAAGATTGTCCCATACTGCTCGATAATATGGAATGGCTTTATTCACGAAATGTGTAAATTTGTACTCATTAATTAAGTTTTCCTTACCGTGCATCAAGACTGCCTGTCACACTCTAATACCATCAGAGTGGTAATAACATGTAAACAAAGCAAAGTGCACTGTGTCCTGCATCTATGCACTTTCTTATCAGGTATTCTGTGCTAACTTTGTATTGGGGCGAAAAAGCTTTTGTAAATAATGATGTCGTTCGCCAAGTTTTAGAACTTCATTCTATCTACTACAAATTAAAGACGTCAGCTTCTAGAGGAAAGATGAATTTACCTGATTATAAAATTAATATGCGTCCTAGTATGTTATAACTATAGTATATTTAAAAAAGATCAAATCGACAAGAAAAGCATTTGTGTCTAAAACCAAATTCGCCGTTTTGAAATTTGAACTCAGAACCAATGTTGTTTGTGTTGTTTGTGTACTTTACAACCTGTGTATTTTTACTTTTATGCAGAAGATAAACGGCATAAAACCATATACCTACACACTTTGTTTATTTAATAATATATTAAAAGTGAAAGCGGAGTCTCGCACATTACTTCGAAGTTGAAGCGATTTATACCGATCCTTCTTGCATTAGCGAAAAAGCGACCTCCAGAGTGATGCTATTGTATCATGTAAAGGATGTGCTTTTGAAATTCTACCAAGATGATGTGGCCAGAATAGTTGCGGTGGTAATTGTAGCCCTTTCCATTGTCTGCGGCTGCTATATCAGGTGAGCGGAATGATTCATCGAAGATGTTAATTTTTTTTTCTTTCAAATTATTGATTTTTTGCAGTTCTATATTGGGCCTTACTATTTTGTTGTTCTTTATCAATGGATGTGTGGCTGCGGTATTTACGCTCAATCATAAGAATCGAGTTGGGCGGTACCTTCAAAAGGTGAAGGATTTCTTCGGCTATAAGGATTACGTGAGTAAAGAGTATAACATAGTGATAAATTATAATATAGAGCATTTTGGACCGTATCCAAATCATTCACGTTGTTTTTCTGTTCTAGAATTCACACAGCACCTTGGAATGTAATGTTTGTGGAAACGAGAAATGTCCCCGCCACAATCGAAATGTGCTGATTCACGAACCATGGAGGGGTTTCCTCATTGATCCTTCATTAGACGATGCCGTGGACAAATTTTTCTCCCACATCCTGAATGGGTTTATTTGCAACTGGTATGCCCAGATAACTCCGGACGAGGAATTCATTTTAAGTATTAAAAATAATCTAAGGGATGCCCTCTGTCGGTTGCTGATCCGAGCCAAAGAGCTGGACGCTCCAACAGTCATTACAACCCGCTTACTACCGACATTTTTCATTCACTACGAAATCATCGCCAAAATGCTACTGATCGACCACGTTCCGATGGATCGTCTGTCCAAAACATTCCTTGTCGACGAATATCCCATTCATCCGGCTGTGCTGAACCGTCAAGCGGAACTTAGCTATTTGAGGGGGGTTGCCAAAGTTATGATTCCTAGGTTGTTTATTCAGGAAAACATCAAATGCAAGATATTTTCCAACTTGATTAAGGAACTTTTAACTTTCTGGGTGCTGCTCCCGCTACTGGATGTTATTTCGGATCCGAATTTGATAAACTTGCTGATAATTGCTGCAACTGATAAACGTAACAAAGAGACTAAAAAAGCGGGACGATTAAAAGCTGTAAGTTGTGAAAAGGTAGAAATATTAAAAGATTTTGTTGGCAGAAGTCGAGAGAAGGTTGAATGCGGCTTGGAAACGGCTGTCGGGGAGGAGAACATCCTTAAGGATCAGAACAAATTGTACTACTTCATGCAGTTTCTGATCAAAGAAGGGTCTGTTGAATTGTTGCGATTCTACTTAGATGTTGGTAAGCTTTGAGTAATTCATTTAAAAAAAATGTTTACTAATATTGATCATCGACAGATATCCTTAACAAGGAATTGGAAGACCCGCACATTACTACGGATCCAACAAAGCTGTCTTCGTTGCACCAGCAGTCAGAAAAATTGCTGCAAATCTACCAAAGCACCATGAGGAATGAGCAGGAATCGCCCATTGCAACTACACTTAATGAGGCTCATGAGCGCGTCAAGGAGAAGCTGGAGGAAAAATGGCGAAAGCAATTCAGTAAAACATCGGAGTATTTTGAACTGGTTTATGGTTCGAGAGAAGTCAAGGATAATTTAGATAAAAAGTAGGTTAATTGGGAGGTTCATTACACTTGGCAAGTTAGTTGATCAAGCAAATTGTAGGAACTCCGAAGGCGGTGGCGGTTCGGGAACGAAACTGAGCTCCAAATTTAAGGAGGTTATTCGAGGAGCTGTCGATGGTGCACCGATTGAAGCAACTGAAGCTCCCACTGTGTGGGACGCTTTGAACGATACCCAGCCGAGCAACAATATCTACAGTTCCGTCACGCAGAAACTCCGCAAGGAGAAGGGACAAAGCTTGGATGCATTCATGGCGGCGTTCATGCATTCTATTGAGCAAAGGTAAAATTTGCTGCGTCCGAACTTCAAATAGACGAATGATTTTAAAACTGTATTTCAGTCCCGACATCGGTGAGGATGTTATACAAATCAAGGACAAAGTTAAGAAGAAATTCAAACAACCCGGCCAAAGCGTTGTTTTTGGGGACCTATTCGAACTGAAGAAAGCTTCGAAGAACACTCACACCACTAGCTTGCTTTCGCACAGTGTACGTGGTCCATCGCAGTGCTTAATTTATATATGTAAGTAAAAGCTCCGACTCCGAGTCGATTGACGATTGCTATTGATGGTTGAATTTCGATTGCAGTGGTAAAAATTCTGAACGCGCCTGTTCTAGTCGTCCGCTTGGCATTGGCATTTTGCTGTGTGTCGCGTAAAACCGTAGACACCTTAATCCACACAGGAGTGGCCCGATTGCTGCGGGCAGGACTGAAAGAAACTCGCCTAGCCGTCCTCATTAATCTTTTGAGAGAGATAATTTTCCTCAAGAAACTACCGGAGCCCACACCAGTAGAATTGCTTCGGCGTCAACAGGAAGCGCGCAAGCGCCTGGAAGGTCTTCGACCTGGCCTGGGCAACGTGGCAGATGTGCTCCAATCGCCAGTTCTCAACAAACATCTCATGTATTGTTTATTCGATATTGTCCTAGGGGAAATGTATCCGGAATTTGAAAGCCCTGCCGCTGTCGCCACGACAGCCTTCGAAAGGTAATTGTCTTTTGCAAATAGACTTCGCTCTCTCTGCCATTCAAAGCTTCGAACTTGAATTTGCTAGTGATGATCACATAGTCCGTTATAGCTAATGCTATTCATTTTTTTTATGTCAACTGGTAGCTATCCCGAATGGGAAGCACGTGTTGCAAATCGCCATTAATTAAATCCTAGCGGTGACATTTCCGATTTGCAAAGCTTCTGTTCGGAGGCACACAAAAATGACATAAATGCGATAGAAGGCGTCGTAGAAATAATTAATGGCTTCGTCGTACATTCTACATCTTCTACATGGATAGATAGAGATACTAAGGCTTGCTTCATTTAGAATTGGAACAAACTTTTGCTCATATTGTGGCGCTCCTGGTGGACGGATTTGGAAGTTCTTGGCGCCCACGTGTCGGGAATTTTGTCAGCTTCACGTATGTATTTTTGACATTCCGCAAATCAACTGTACTTTGTAAACAATCAACATGGAAGCCGAAAGAAGGGAAAAAATTGTGCACAGTTATTTGGAAAATCCATTGTGGTCTGCATCTAGGCTAGCTAAACAGCTGAAATTGCCCAGAAATACCGTATGGCGCGTTATCAAACGGTATAAGGAAACATTGACGACGATTCGAAAGCCTCAAGCCAATCGTCGGAGTGGAACTGTCGACCGGAAACTGCGTGGTAAGATTTTGAAGACGATTAAGAGGAATCCCAATCTGTCGGACCGTTATTTGGCCAGAAAATTCGGTGCGGCCCATAGTACCGTTAGGAAAACTCGACTCCGGGAAGAAATCAAGTCGTATCGACCTAGCAAACAGCTAAATCGGACCATAAAACAGAATAGTGTGGCCAAAATCCGTGCTCGGAAGCTATACGACCAGGTGCTGACCATGTTCGACGGGTGTCTTCTGATGGACGATGAAACCTATGTCAAGGCTGACTTCGGGCAAATCCCAGGTCAAAAATGTTACTTGGCAACGGCTCGGGGGGATGTTCCAGCCAAATTTAAATTTGTCTTTGCCGACAAATTTGCACGAAAATTCATGATTTGGCATTGCATTTGCAGCTGTGGCAAAAAAACGAAAGTTTTCGTTACAAATAAGACAATGACGTCGGAACTATACCAAAAAAAGGTGTCTCCAAAAACGAATTTTGCCGAATTTTTTCATTCGATCCCACGACCATCCCGTAATGTTTTGGCCAGATTTGGCAAGCTGTCATTACAGCAAAGTCGTTCAAGAATGATATGCAGAGAAAGGGGTCCAGGTTGTTCCGAAAAACCTTAACCCACCCAACTGCCCCCAGTTCCGCACTATTGAGAAATACTGGGCAATCATGAAGAGGAGACTCAAGGCAAAGGGAAAGGTTGTCAAAGACATCAATCGATGACCTGGTGGAATAAGATAGCTAAAACGATGGACGAAGAAGGTGTGCGCCGCCTAATGAGCCGTGTTACAGGAAAAATTCGAGAATTCCTTTGAAACCGTGACGAATAATTTTATACGTATTTTTTCTTAAAAGTATGAAGAAAACGCTACATTTGTATAAAAAAGATCTTGAATTCAATAATAAATAACTGAAATACAGGCAATTGTTTTTGTTCCAATTCTATCTGAAGCAAGCTTTACCATAAGGTATACCAACAGCAGTTGTCATGAAGGAGAATAGTATAAAAGAAATTACATACACCGGGGGTGTGTTCAGTCCGTCTATTAAAGTATCGCTGTAAAGGTTCAATCGACATTTATCGGATATTGGCAATGTTATACTATTGCATAATGGTGCAATGCATTGTTGCTGCTACGACAGGTAGGTTATATGTCGTTCAGTTTCACGACACGTATTGCATTTGCATTCACATTTTTCAGCTGATCATGACGGTTTTGGGCCGGGTAGACAGGATTGGGGACTTGCCAACGTCCGCCGTGGAGCTCACATGTTCTGGTGGTTGTATTACGTTACCGATCCGAGTGTTAACTATCACGCAGATCGACCCATCGTGATCTGGTTTCAGGGAGGACCTGGAGCGTCCTCAAGTGGCTATGGAAATTTCGAAGAAATCGGACCATTGGATTTAGACCTACACGAAAGAGCACATACATGGGTTAACGACAAGTGAGCTAGCAGAACAAAAATGTTTTAATTAGAGCCAGTTTTATAGGTAAAGTACTGCAACATTCTTTTCATCGACAATCCAGTTGGAAGTGGTTTCAGCTATGTAGACGATCTGTCCCTGTTAGCAAAAGATAACGATCAGATAGCACAGGATTTGGTGACGCTTATGAAAGAGTTTTACAGATTATTTCCGGAATTTCACAAAACTCCTCTACACATATTTTCCGAAAGCTACGGTGGAAAAATGGCAGTTGAATTCGGATACCAAATGGATCGAGCCATTAAGGAAGGATTGATCGATTGCAATTTGCGGTCGGTGGCATTGGGAGCTCCATGGATTTCACCGGAAGATTCTGTCCTCTCTTGGGGTGCGTTCCTTCTCAATCTTGGATTCGTAGATACGAAAGGGTATTCGGTGATTCAGAAAGCTGCCGAAGGCATCCAGGATCTTATTCACATTAATAAAACTAGAGCAGCTACGGAAATTTGGAGAAGTATGCAACAAGTTGTGACAAATGAAACCGTTGGTATTGATTGTTACAACGTGTTGACACCTCAAAAATTTATCAGCAAAGCACTCTCGAACCCTGAAGATGAACGTGAGTATCCTCCAGAGAAGAGTATTTTTCAAAACAGTTTTTCATTAAATAATTAAATAAAACGTAACCACCTTTTCAGTCCTGCAATTTAGCGAGAACGCTCATCCCAGCTTTCGAGTAGCGCGATCCATGGATAGTACTGATAGGCTAGAACTTCTGATGCGCGGTCCAGTCGCTGCTAGTTTGGGCATCCCGGAACGTGCATTGTGGGGCTCTCAAAAAGATCAGGTTTTCGAAGCACTGTACGAGGACTTTATGAAACCGGCAACCAGATCGGTGGAATTGCTGCTTAATCACACCAACGTTAACGTCATTGTATACACCGGACAACTGGACTTGGTTGTATGCACCCCCGGAACGGTACGATGGGTCGAGAAGTTGCAGTGGCCCGGTCGCGTTGAATACGAGAACGCTCCAAGAACCGGTTTGGGGTACTTGGGAGTTTTGGAAGGTTATGAAAAGAGTTACGATAGATTGTCGATGTATTGGATTAACAGAGCCGGTCATATGGCGCCTGTCGATAATCACATGGCAATGCAGTACATTCTGAACAAGCATGTTTTGCAAATCGATAATTCGCATGTTTTACAAGATACAACAATACGCTAAGTGGCGAACCAGCCACAGGCTGAAAGTTTCGTTAATAAATATAGAAAGCATATTTGCTCCCATGTACTATCAATAAGCACATATTAGTAAAATGTTCGATATTCCGTGCAAACATATTTTTAGATTTCACTCTGCGAGTGATATGGTTTCATTGGTAAAAATGAAAATAGAAGTCCTTATGGTGTTTTATATTTCTTTATAAAGGAGATGTTATTTTAACAGAATATTTGAGGGTGTGTTGATGCGAGTATCGCTATGCGAATCATTAACCCTGAAACCTATGAATGCCATATTTTGAAGAACAGCTCATTTGAAAATAAGGAAACAATGCAATGGATATCGTTATGGCTGGCCCACAATTGATACGTTGCGGATGCGTTTGCGTGAATTTAACAGTTTTCCCATAGGTTTTCTGTCAAATTTACGTCAACGCATCCGCAACGTATCAATTGTGGGTGACCCTTTACTAATACCGACAAAACTCTTCGCCACCTGTATAGACCTCATTGCTTCTCGCACCTGCACAGAGACGAATTTGATAGTCAATTTTACCATGTATTGGAGTTTAGGATGACTATTGCAGTATAGTGATTTTAAACTGACTATGATCATGGTCAAAACGACCATTCAAAATAATTGATCCAACATTTGCCATAATGTCGGAATAGTCCTCGATTACCATGATCATAGTCAAATGCCATGAACGTGGTAAATTCCAACATTGTCATGGTTATTTACTCTAATTATATGCAATAGTCATCCTGACCATGATTTAATTATCGGTATAACGATAGAATTTTTCTCAGAGTGTATAGACTATAGACACTCAAGTAATAGATCCGGACAACGTAATTCTGGCATAATGGATGTATCCAAAACAACTGTCAAATCGTATAGGAAATGTTCGTTTTGGAAACAACAACAACATGGCGGCCTATGTCCGGTCTATTACTTGAGTGTCTATAGTATAGACTATAGTCACTAGATTCATAGTCTGGCGGATACAACGACGGGAGCCAATTTGAACTGTCAGTTGGCGGAGCCAATCAAGCATATCTCGAATAATTTATGTTAAGACCTGAAAGCCATTTGTAAACAATAACTTTGATTGTTGATTTCACACGAATTACGAGAATCCGCACCATACCTGCTACTCCATATGGTAGAACTAACATTCTTCTGACCAAATGCTGCTTTCATTTCACGAGTGAGTTTGAGATTCAAGAGAAATCGATATTGAAAGTCATTGTTTACAAATGGCTTTTGAGCGCTTATCATGCATTACTCTAAATATGCTCGATTGGCTCCTCCAAGTGACAGTGCAAATTGGCTCCCGTCATTGTATCCGCCAGACTATGAATCTAGTGACTATAGTATAGACTCATTGGCTGCGATCAGCTGATAATTTTGTTTACCATGATTTTTTGACAGTTCTCAGTTGACCTGAGTAATGTTTCCTTTGTATTTCGACAAAGATTTTTCATTAGGGCTTAACTGACAAACGTAAACAATGGCTTTTTTCGCGAATTTTTCGTGATTGACAACTTGCCTGATCATTCCACCATGGTAATTTCGAAGAGGAAGAGTTTACTTATCCGATAGAATTGGAGGCTTACATGAGTAGCCTTTGTGCCACGAGAAATTCACGCCATTGTTTACGTTTGTCAGCTAAGCCCTACACGGAAAGAAATGACGAAGGATTGAAATAACAATCTCGATAGTTGATACCTATAATAAACAAACTTTTGTTTCAACCACAAAATATGTTCAGCTCAAAGCAATTATTGAATTGAATCAACCATACTTCATAGTTAGAGTCATAGTTTTTACATATCTGTCATAGGCTTAAATCAAAACAAAAATGTTATAATTCCAACCAGTGTATATGCTTGAAGCAACAATACAATCAAATTAAAACAACAACCTGGTAGCTTTATTTTTTTTTTCAAGTCCAGAGGAAGTTCTTTTATTGAAATCACTCCAGTCAACAGCACCAGTAATTGAGGTTTTCGTCGGTGAGTATTTTTTTGTAATAATTCGATAAGTGTACCAAGAAGTTTTGTTTTTTTTTCAGCAAATGTGATGTTTCAGCTTGAGATTATTGACCGGGAAGAAGTAGAGGCTCTCCTGCCCCGCAGTTACTAGCTGACAGAAAGACTGGCGGTATTTTACGGTAACGTAAGCTGCAGGATATACTATTGTTATGCATATTTGTTAGTGGAACAATAAAAATTATATATGATAGAATGCAATTATTCTTTTTCAAACGATATCAGAACCGAAAATCTCATTCAGAGAAAAACATGAACTGACCCAAAGCATATTCAAACCAACTATTGTTATTGAGTTGGTTCAACTATAATCATGGTTGAATTTACTGGCACAGTAAGTCAACTGTCGAAATATCAACAATATAATTTTTCGACAAAACCATTGTATAGTTGAATCAACCATATTTTACTGAAGTTGATTCAAGCATACATTAGTTAAATCAACTTGAAATGTATGATTGTTACAATCATGCGCATGGGTTATCGAAAAATCAATGCAAAAGTATAGTTGATCTTAGATGAAATACTATTGATTGAATTATACTTTTTTCTCCGTGTAATGAAAAATCTTTGTCGATTTATTTCATTTACATTCGGCATCGTTAACACTTACAAGTTAATAGTGTTAGCCGACCCACACATTTTTTGCTGTCAGGTCTACTGAGAAACTTTTCATGAGACCCAACATGTCCCACCATCTCAACAAACCTCATATTGAATTGGAATGATTCCCAAGTAACCACGAGGCTGTAATAGCATGCATATATAGGGCATATGCATTACGTCTAGTGCATCATTGAAGTTGGATTACAACTGAAAAGGGCCCCACTAAAATCGAACTAATGCTATATCTTTTGTAATGCCATAAGACATTGCTAAAGTAGCATTATTGCATTGGTAATGCTTCAATACATTCTTAAGCTAATTTAACGCTTCATTACTTGACAACTGATGAATTGAAGTGATCCCGCATTATGGATGTTATTTTTGGGTTAAATAAATGCAATGATATAATGCTTGTGGTTACTTGGCTACTTTCTCAGGAAAATTATAACATCATCATCTAGAGGCAGTGTTTTATCTATAGAGTTATAATTTCGGAAAACTGCTTCAAGTTCGTTCATGCCAACACATACGATAGAATCAACATTTTGCAAAATTAAATATATTGCTTATGACGATAAGATGCCAATGAAAGTTATTGTTTCCACAATAGAATCTAATGTAAATTGAGACATCGACAACAGAATAAGGAAGTTGTTGTGTATCTTAATTATAGAAAAAATCATTTTTCTCCGAACAAATTTCTGCCAATAACTATTGATTGTGCACACAAAGAATAATGATTGTTAGAATTAAAAAAAACATTGCTAAAATTGAAAAGTTGCGTTGGTTCTTTTTCGTAGAAAGCGGTTAGCTTTCACTACTAAAGCGTTCAAACTGTCAAATCAAAAATGTTCTGCTTGGTTCATTTAAATGTTGAAACTTTCAAAACGAATTGTAGAACTGTCAAATCGAAACCGTGTCATCGTTGAAAATGAAAGCAAATTTTATTTATTTCAAAATGAACTTTCAACTAGAAAGTGTTGTGCAATTCTAATAAGAGAAAGCTGTTTTAATTGAAATAAAAAATAGTTTTACATAAATTGTTTGTTCTTTTAGATGAATCATTCATCATATATTTCTTACACACAAAATATAAATCTTGTTTTATTGAAAGTTTTAAGCTTTACTTCTGAAAAGCGTTTATTTTTCATTAAAATGAAAGTAAAATTATCTACAACAAAAGTTTTTCGTTTGATTTGAGAGTGTTATGATTCGGTTCGGTGTGTAAATTTAAAAGTGGTTTATTTTACTATGAAAATTGTAGAACTGTCAAATCAACCAACACAAAGCTAGTCATCGTCGTCATTGTCATTTTCAATTTTGAAATGTTGTTGTCTGCGTACGCATCTACTGCGTGCTTTGTTGCTCCTGTCCGCTTTCGTACGCCTTTGGTGAAAATTGCGAGGAGAATGTTTTTTCGTGTTCGTTTTTGTAAAAAGTACGTCGGCTGTTTTCGATTCAAATTGTGAGTAATTCTTTCATTCTATTATTTCAGGCGAAGGGTGATAACAGAATCCGATAGAATATGCTGGAACATTGGCGGAATTCGTTCGAGATATGGAGCACATTCAGAGGATGGATGCGGAGGATGGACGAAGAAATAATTGGTCATACATACTACCTGCGGTGAGGCATGTTGTAAAAATGTGAAATATTCATCTTAAAAAACTTTTGTATGTATAATATGTATAATGTATGTATAATATGTATAATATAACAACAATTTTTATTTTGCAATAAAAATAATTTGCTTCCATGCTACGCTTTTAGGTAGAAAATTCAACACTTTATCCGAAAAATAAACCTCTTGATGTAAAAACTATTTTCTATATCAATGCAAATGGCATATTTTTATTTTTATTACACGACACTTTCTCGTTGATAGTTTATTTTGGAATTTAAATTATTTGCTTTCCTTTTCAACGATGCCACGGTTTCGATTTGACAGTTCTACAATTCGTTTTGAAAGTTTCAACTTTTAAATGTACCAAGCAGGAAAATTTTGATTTGACAATTTGAACGTTTTTGTTGTGAAACCAAATCGCTTTCTACGAAAAAGAACCAACGCAACTTTTCAATTTTAGCAATGGTTTTTTTAATTCTAACAATCATTATTCTTTGTGTGTAATAATACAGCTGTTTGCCTGCAACTTATTTTATTTTTAATAAAAGTCGGATATAATTCATAAAACATTATTTTTTCGTTTTGTAGACAGCATTCCCAAACACACACATATAAAACAAATTAATAAACTTATACTGCACGACGGTTCACACAATTGCCATGAAAAAATCAGGCTTTAAAGTAGTCACACAAATCGAATCGTGGCATCGTTGAAAAGGAAAGCAAATAATTTAAATTCCAAAATAAACTATCAACGAGAAAGTGTCGTGTAATAAAAATAAAAATATGCCATTTGCATTGATATAGAAAATAGTTTTTACATCAAGAGGTTTATTTTTCGGATAAAGTGTTGAATTTTCTACCTAAAAGCGTAGCATGGAAGCAAATTATTTTTATTGCAAAATAAAAATTGTTGTTATATTATACATATTATACATACATTATACATATTATACATACAAAAGTTTTTTTTAAGATGAATATTTCACATTTTTACAACATGCCTCACCGCAGGTAGTATGTATGACCAATTATTTCTTCGTCCATCCTCACGCATCCATCCTCTGAATGTGCTCCCATATCTCGAACGAATTCCGCCAATGTTCCAGCATATTCTATCGGATTCTGTTATCACCCTTCGCCTGGAAATAATAGAATGAAAAGAATTACTCACAATTTGAATCGAAAACAGCCGACGTACTTTTTTACAAAAACGAACACGAAAACATTCTCCTCGCAATTTTCACCAAAGGCGTACGAAAGCGGACGGGAGCAACAAAGCACGCAGTAGATGCGTACGCAGACAACAACATTTCAAAATTGAAAATGACAATGACGACGATGACTAGCTTTGTGTTGGTTGATTTGACAGTTCTACAATTTTCATAGTAAAATAAACCACTTTTAAATTTACACACCGAACCGAATCATAACACTCTCAAATCAAACGAAAAACTTTTGTTGTAGATAATTTTACTTTCATTTTAATGAAAAATAAACGCTTTTCAGAAGTAAAGCTCAAAACTTTCAATAAAACAAGATTTATATTTTGTGTGCACTGACGTCGGCGGTTTCCATTTGGGGGAGGTAGCTTATCAACTCTTCCGGTCCGCCTCTAAGCATCTTGCTATGAGGTACCAGGTGGTTACACACCGATTACCTGTCGATCTTTCAAGTTTGGAAGACGTCTGTATTGAATTATCTCAAATTATAATATTCCGCCCACTATATCACAAAACATTGCGATTTGCTGAGCGGATTGGAGATAAGGAAAGCATTGGGTACAGGACCAAGTCTCCCCCGGTTGGTGCTAAACAGATAAGCATGGAAATCAATAGAAGCATAAAGTTGACAATAGGCGTGGAATGTTTTTGTGGCGCTTATTTCGCGAAATCCTTCAATCGTGATTCAAAGTGTAGATTACTCTTTGGGACGTTCAGCTTGCTTATTGCAGATATCGGTTCCAGTTGTGAAATGGTTTTTGACTGTAGTTGTGCAAGTTGACAGTTTGAGAAAATCAAGGAGCCTGCCTCGGACATCGGTTGTGAACATTTGTGTCGAGGGTGTGTTGCGCAAAGTGTTGTTGTCGGGAATATAGCGTTTTCTATTGTTTCGTTTACCTATTGTTCGGTGGCGCGAGTGATCGTGTGAACAAAGAAGAACAATGCTTCCCCGTGAGATGTGTTGGTTCGCCGGGTGTGGTGGGCGGGTGGTGGGGATCATAATTAATTGTGATCCATATTATTCGTTCGCCAGACTCGCTGGGCCACATATCTAGGAACCAGCCAATCACTATTCCATTTTGTGAGTGGTTGCAACAGCGTCTGTACTATCTGTGTAAACTGATCTAAATTGGCTCTCATGCTTTAATATAAATTATCTTGTTTTCTCAATGAAAAACCACCATCACAATTTGTGAGTGGCCCCAATAGCATCCTTACTGTTGGTGTAAATCGGTTCAAATCGGAAATCGATACTAAAATTAAAATATTAAACCTTCACACAAACACATGATAAGAAAGCGTATTATATATGTTACCACTAACGAATATCTTTATTATGTTTGCTATCTTTCCATGTATGTAAATGCGTCCCACACAATATACGAGCGGTAGTGGAAATCAAAGAGCAAGTTGGACGACAAACTTGCACTTGTATAAGTGCAACAACAACCAATAGGAGAAGAAACAGATGAGAACTATTCATACTTGAACTTATCAATTACAATAATCACTAAATCATTATTTCGTTTTCGTTTCAGCATTCAAACGCCCCTCTCTCTCTTGCTTCACTTTCTGCCTCCTACTATCCTCTATGTAATCAATCTAACACTTGTTGGGACTGGTTAGTTCATAACCGGCGCCTGCTTGTGGAAGATCCCGGTGTGCTATATGGTCTAGGGCATATCAACGGGCAGGCTTGGTAGGTTCTCGCCTAGCCCAAACGCAGATGGGCGGACAGTGGTCTGCCAGGGCGGGAGCTGAGAAATTACAATTACAATTACAATTACTGACGTCGGCGGTTTCCATTTCGTACATCGAAGGCGTCTTCGCTTCTGGTTTGGCCGGAGGAGTGTCGAACCCGGTGTCCTCCGTCGTTGTCGTGGTGGTTGCTTCGTCACACCTGACGTCGCCTAGAAATCGGACTTCGAGAGCGAATCGTTGGACGATGGACCATTCGTCAAAGGGGTTTGTTCGGACGGATTCGTAGTTTGGATCAAATTCGCTGCCGGTGGAGAGATTCGAGATTACTTATTAGGATGTCCGGCGAGCTGGTGTAATCTGTAATCCGTCAGAGCGTATTAAACCCTTAAACCTTAAACGCTTAAACCCTTAAACTTCGAAAGCAATTTCCGAGGAAAATAAACCACCGAGTCTTACCTTTAAATCCTCGACAAATCCCTTCACTAAGCAAACGTAAATGAGAACAATATACATGAGCAGCTTGGATATTTTCCCGGACGGATGAAAAGAACAGGACGACTTTGACAGTTAAACCTGATTCTTTTTTTCTCATCAAATGGATACGGCTTGCTTTTTAAAAAGCAATTGTGTTAGGTGGATTTGACAGTTCTACAATTTTCATGGTAAAAGAAATCACTTTTAAATTTACACACCGGAACCGAAACATAACACTTTCAAATCAAACGAAGAACTTTGGTTGTAGATAATTTTACTTTCAATATAATGAAAAATATACACTTTTCAGAAGTAAAGCGCAAAACTTTTAATAAAACAAGATTTATTTTTTGTGTGTGTTGTTTCACAATTTTTGAAAATTCTAGCTAATGGGATGAACAGTAGATCTATTCTAATGACAATATGCATTTTCGATTTATTTGGTACATGAGCAATAAGATTCATGATTGGTAATAGACTTTAAAGTTATTTAATATTATTGTATTGTCACTGTATGGTTATTTTTATCCGGGTAAGACTATGAAATTCCTCTCAGTGTAGATGAGACTCTGACATTCCCAGGGAGCTGGCGAGAATTCATTTTGCTTTAGCCAACATCTCTAACATCCAAACGTCAAAAGATTCATTATTTGTAAACAATACTGCCACTCGTGCCCGTAAGAACAAACGTCAGACGGGCCTTATTCAAATAAGGCCCGTGATATGTTGCATACTGTCAAACGCTAGTAACAAGGATAGGGTTGCCAGGCCCCTGGACATTCCCCTCCGTCTAGCGAGTAAAATGTTGTACTAAAAACTCGGGCGAAAAACAATTTCGCCCACATGTCTGCACTACGTAGTTTTCGGTTAACGCTGCCGACGCAACTCACGGCAGTCTCCTCATCGGGTCGAAACCTGACCGCCGCGTCATTCATCAGTTTTCTCTTGCCGTGAGTGGGTCTTGCTTCTTGTGTGATGTGCGGAAAAATTGTGTCCATACCCGTGGCCAGCAGCAGTAGCAGCAGATTTTTCATCCATCAGCAGCACTATCTTTTTTCTTTAGTTTTTTGTTAAGTTTTCAGCCGATAATCGGTTATCTTCAGTTTTTTGTTCCGACACTAGTGGCTTCAGAACATTCGTTCCGATGAAAAGACGGGTCGAAAGTAGTGAAAAATCCCTTTTCCCGACGATAGGAATTTAAGTGCCAAGGAATAGAAAAAAAAAGTGGCGGATGAAGGCTGTAGTAGACGACGGTGCGACGAAAAACGGACATTAATTTTAGTGCTCTGCGGATTTTCAAGCACTAAATAGTAGAAATCAAAGCCAAGCTGCAGCTACGGCGACATTACGACGACGTCGGCGGAAAAGCGCGTTGTGTGTGTGAGAGGCGAGCTCTGGGGCTGAAAAAGTGTTCTGGGTGTGCAATTTCCGTGCAAGGAACATTTTTACTTTATTGGTTTATTTATTTTAATAATGAGTGATTATTCCAACCAGAACTCGCAAAATTTTAGTCAATCGTCAGCATTTGCAGCCGCTTTACAGAGAGCTAAACAAGTGAGTAAAATAGGAGGACAACGGAGATGAGCAGCTGAAAAAAAAATCTACGTGTTCATTCTCCTCGTCAGTCTCTTTTTTGGGAAAGGCGTGCTATGCATGCAGCAGGCGTCTCGATCGAAACCGGGAAAATGGCCGCCGCAAGTACATGTACGGTTAGACACACACACGAAACGAACAAAGTGAACACACCAGGCGAAAAATCGATAATGCTAGCGGGCTTCGTTCCAACATGGGTAGCTTCTTTTAGTAGTTGGCAGCAGACAGCAGGCAGCATACATACTGGTTTTGTGTGTATAACGGGAACGATGTCGGGGTTGGTCTTGTTCATCGTAGGTGGAAAGTTTCTCGATTCGGACATGTGATAAAGTGGTACTGTGGCTTTAGAAAAGAGGTATAAAATAGCGATTTTTTTTTGTTTTTGCACTCGTGGTCGTGAGAAGTCAGGGAGGTAGGTAGTCATTTATCAAGGCCATTTAAGGTAAATGACCGAGGATGAATAAGTAGAGGCATCCTGCGTTTTTTTTGGAGACTAATTTTCATATGTGTGTTCGAGTCAAACATTGATCCCAAATTATTGATCCTCAGAGTATTGAGCCTTTTTGGATCACAATATTCGGTTGAGTTTTTCTGTACAACCATCATTACATCCGGCTAACACATTCTGAAAAAGTTGAGTCAGATCAGAGAGCAGTCATTGCACACATACACTTGTACAGATATTGCTGGTTTAGGGCTTATAGAGATACAATTTGGATCGTGATCTAACGTAACCGAAATACTAGAATTTAAAGAAGTTTTTTTTAAGATATGCGATAGGGCAAAAGGGATACTTCTACTACAGAATAACGAAAAATATTGTTCAATTTAATATGTTTGACCAATGAGAAATTCTAACCTTTAATTATCAGACTTATTGATTTAACGAAAGGCATTCAGTATAGGCAATTATATCAAAAGACAGAACAAGGCCAATGCCCTATCGAAGAGTTGCGTGTGTGATCTTTTCCCTAAGACTTGACTATCAACTACTGACAGAGGCATACCAATTCCCGTTCGACTTTCTATTCATGCCCTAGCAAGCCAGCTTGCTGATTCAATACCTTCTCTGTCTACCCCGAAAAGATTGCAGCTAAAATACACCCGGGTGGTAACCAACCGGTTAAGAGATCGATTGAGGACGACTCGGGACCAGAATCGAAAAAGTTTGGTGCACAGCCTGAGTATAATAATGCCCATTCGCCGACTGGCATGAGTCCAGCTGCTATGCAAGCCGCTGTTCAAGCTGCAGCCGTAGCCGCACGTTTATCGCAAATCAACAACAACTCAAACTCATCCGCAGCTGGAGCACAGGATCCAGCCCAGAGAGCACAGGATCCAGTCCAGAGAGCACGTGACCTTATTAGCAAGATGGTGAACCAACAGGGAGGCGCCGGCCACAATGGCCCAATGGACAATGACAACCACGGTGGCGCAGGAGGCGGTGGAGGCCGCGGAGGTTTCGGTGGTGGTCCATCCAACTTCAGCAACCAACCCTACGATGAGATTATGATTCCCGGTCCCAAGGTAGGCCTTATTATTGGCAAGGGAGGCGAAACAATCAAACAATTGCAGGAGAAATCCGGCGCCAAAATGGTCATCATTCAAGACGGACCAGGACAAGAGATGCAAAAACCACTGCGCATTTCCGGCGATTCACAGAAGGTGGCACATGCCAAACAACTGGTCTTCGAGCTCATTCAAGAAAAAGACAACTACAACTCACAGCGCCAGACAATGAATGGAACCGAGCAAGCTGAAGTATTTGTTCCGAAGTCGGCTGTTGGTGTTGTCATCGGAAAGGGAGGTGATATGATCAAAAAGATTCAAGGCGAATCTGGCTGCAAATTGCAGTTTATTCAGGGACGTGGCGATGGACCGGGTGACCGGCGTTGCATCGTTCAAGGTTCCAGAGCACAGGTTGAAGAGGGTAAACGCATGATCGAAGAACTGATTGAAAGCGTCCAACGCCGAGAACAGGGTGGTGGTGGACGAGGTGGTCGAGGTGAACGTGATGACCGCGGAGATCGAGGGGATCGGCCGCACCGAGGTGGTCGGGATGGTCACGATAATGGCAATGGTGGACAGTACGGAAATGATTTCAGTGGTCCGCAAGTCACACGAGAAGAATACACGTTCACGGTTCCAGTGAACAAATGTGGAGTAAGTGTTACCGGTTTCGAAGGTTTTGGATTTCCTATTGAATGTCCATTTCGTCTCATTCCCAGATTATCATTGGCCGCGGTGGAGACACCATCAAGCAAATCAATCAGCAGTCGGGAGCCCATACCGAAATGGACCGGAAAGCTTCGGCCAACCAGACGAATGAGAAAACATTCACAACCAAGGGTGAACCACATCAGATCGAGGAAGCGAAGCGGTTAATCCAGGAGAAAATCAACATGGAAGTCAATTTGGTCTATGTTGGATCTTCGACAGCACCTGCCCAACAATATCAGAACAACGGCGGTGGTGGCGGCCAGAATGCATACGGTCAGAGCTGGGGTGGTTATCAGCAGCAGTCTTGGGATCAGGCACCGCAGGTACAAGCCAGTGCAGCTTCTGCTGCAGCAGTGCAGCAGCAACAGCAACCTGGCGGTGGTGGACAGGCGGATTACTCCCAACAGTGGATTGAATACTATCGGTTAGTACCGATGCAGGCTTCAAGCTGCGGACATCTGAATCGATCTTGTTCATCCTCTTGCAGACAAATGGGAATGCACCGTGAGGCAGAGATGATCGAACAACAGGTCAAGGTGCGACAGGCAGCAGCGACGCAACAGGGTGCAGCGGCGGCCGTAGCAGCGACAGTCCAGACAACACAAGGTAATTCCGTTTACGATCTTCGCACGCAGAATCTCATCGAATCAAACTTGCTATATTTTTTAAACTGATTATTATAATGTTCTAACCGACGGAAACCGTTGCCAATCTTTTTCTCTTGGAATATTTCTCTTCCCATCACGGGTCCTTCCTTGTTATGGTCAATTATCGTATTTGTTTCATTATGAACATTTTAACCTTGGTTGTGCGAAACACGATTCGTGGGCGATTTTTGCTCCTATGTTATGTTACTGTTATCATTTGAACCCAATTAGCTAATCAAACTGTCCAAGGTACGCCAGTCGTTGCAACGAGTAATGCTGGAGCGCAGCAACCAAGCGGTGGTGGCGGCGGAAGCGGTGGCGGTGGCCAAGCAGACTACAGCGCTGAGTGGGCCGAATACTACCGCAGGCTTGGTAGGATCGACGAAGCTGAAGCAATCGAGAAGCAAATCGCTGCTAACAAGGTATAAAATTCGCCGTTGGGGCTCGGGCAAGTGAACTGAGCCACCAACGGAAACACCCATTTGCACATGATTTCCAATAGAGACTGTTCGATTCGACGGTGGCATTTGTTTTCTTTCTCTTTTCTGTTTCCGTCCGATGCACTACACTTAACAATAGGTTGTACCGGCACAAGCTGGCGGTGGAGGTCAACCGGGAGGGGCTGCAGGGCAACAGTTCAGTGCTGCTAGTGGGGCGCCTGGTGGCGGTAATCCTCAGCAGATGGCAGCTCAGCAAGCGGCCGCCGCCGGTGGTTACAATGCCCAACAGTACCAGCAGTACTATGCGGGGGCAGCGGCCGCCGGAGGACAACCGGGAGGATACCAGGGTTATCCATATGGGGGCGGATATCCAGGACAGCAAGGTGGACAACCTGGTCAGCAGCCGGGTGGCCAAGGCCAGGACAAGAATTAAGCAAGCGTACGCTTTAAGTGCGTACCGGTCGACTGCTGATCCCACCCGACTCTTCTGCTGCTCCCACTTCCAAAACCCGTAATATATTAAGGTAGGTGACATTGTCCTTGACTGGCTCTTTATTTTCCACCGTTTTCTTCTTGACAAATCTTTCGTTGTTGTCTCCTTCATGTTTTTGTTTCATGTTTCATGTTTCATTTCGTTATACCTACAACATTGTGTTTCACTTGACACATTATTTTTTACTTTCAAATTTTTACTACCTTAATAATGATTACAACCTGCAATTTATCTTCATAACAAATTCGTTGACCAACATTTACTATTGTGCTTTTGAGGTTTTTGCATAAGATTTCATGTTTATTTCAATTGTCTTTATATATATAGTTTTTAAATTATATGAAATATTTTTTAAGCACAACAATATAACATTAATTGCGTGTTTTTGTAGATTTTTCCTTTATTCGGTTAGTGATAGCCGATGTGATTAAATTGGCCCAGAAAACTCCAGGAAAACTTACGTCATTGAAACATTATTATCGTTTTATATGGGTAATAACAATTTTCAGCAGAACCTAAATAAAATTCAGAGATAATGGAAAAGCAATTGAGGAATCCAAGTTAAGCTAAAATGAGGTTAAGAATCGTAAATTTGAAATTGATTATAACTTTCTGGATATCTTCTAAATATAATTTTTGTCAGTATAATCATAATTTATGATTTCCAGCTCTTTTTTTTTTATCACCAATGACTATGCCTAGACATCTGCCAAAACATTTTTAACAATCACCGATGTTTAACCCAAGTTTTGCTTTATCTAGATTCCTCAATATATTGTCATATTTTTGAGAACTATAGAGGTAGACTGAACCGCTACCTGTATTATTAGAACGAAGTACAGGAGGAATAAAACAGTTGCAGGCAGTTCAATGAAATTTCATTGAATTTTGTCATTATTCAGTGGCGTCACCTTAAGTTCAACTTATGCAGATGCTTTCTAAACACAAATACTATATAGTATCTATTGCATAAGCTATAAAAAGCAGAAGTATGATCGTCATCATTCCTAAATATATGCGGGAAGTAGAAGGAGAAAATTTGCTGTAATTATTTAACTTTTTTTTCATTCAGTGTTAATTTGGTAGTCTCAGAAGGTGTTAAAACTCCACGGAGTCGAGGAACATTCAGTACAAAGTAGTGTTAATAAGAACATTTTTACGATATCTGGTGGCAAAATTGTTTATCTGACGCTAAGTGGAAAACTAATATTTATCGTTTCCAGTAATAAAATATATACTTATTATTTCGGTAAAGTTCGGTGTGATAAAAATTTCTAGTTTATCTAGTGTCGTATTTTCTGCAATTGCACCCAATCGGTTGAAATCGGACAGTCGATCTGTTCTGTACTTCGCAGACAAAATCGTGTGGGATTCCGTCGTGCTTTTTATAACCCTTTATGTACGTCAAATTCATCTACCATTATTCCTATTGTTTCAAAAACTTGTTTTCTCTGAAAATTTTGAACAATTTTCTATGTTTCATCCGTATAATGAGGAACTGCTAGAATACGCCCTCGTTAGATATATCTGGCCCAGAATATGGTGACGAAAAAAAGTATCGCGCAAGACTTTTCGACTAGCATTGGTTTTCGTGAATGGACGAATACATTTGCTGATGGATGCATTAGCCAAAAAAAAATCCTCAATGCTGAGATTTGAAATCACTGTAAGTTATTTGTAACACTGTTGCGTTGATTTCTGCATTCATTCAGGCTTGTTCTGCGTGACGTGACCAAATAATGCAGCCCAATCCATGGTGGATATTATAATAATAGAACAAGTTCTAATGTGGATAGCATACTTCATTGTAATTGAATTGCCGTAGATTGCAGAATAATCGACTAATGAACGACTTTCACACCAATCAACTCCTGTATGAATTTTAGATTGTCTTTGTAAATACTATCAAATTGGTGTTGCTAATGCACTGCCACTGTTATCAATTGAGAGCCAATAGTTGCCTGGTACCATGTTTGCATTAGTGTGGTTGTCTAGCGATTTTACCGACTGACCTAAGGAAGGAGTCAATGGATCACAACAAATAGAACATCGACGAAATTTGATACGTCCTTTTTCTAGCTCTGTCAACTATTACTGCTTTCAATTCCTCGATTTGAATATAT
>JASCZW010007845.1:59176-75843 GCA_034211315.2 Aedes japonicus
CTAAATTGTTAGTTAGATGTCATCTAAATTTGATGCAATTGATCCAATATGTTGTTTTTTTTAACCAGTTTATTTACTTGTTCGACTCAAACCCAAAGCAAAGTTGGGACGGTTATTGCACACCGTACGTTTCTTGCAATGCACTTTCGGCTGACTCCGAGCATTCCGTTCGGGAAAAGAAGTCATTAAGTGTCCCTCTTCCTTGCAGATGAAGTATTCGTCCTTGTTGCCTTTTTCAGTATATATTTCCCTTCCGGCAGGCGAAGTGCAGCGATGACGGGATTTCCTGCTTCAAATCCATGTTCGAGCCACGCACACCAGTGTAAGCACACCGGTATGTCCAGCTCCGCCGGAATCTTTCCCACACGATGCATTTTACGCGTCCATATTTCGACAACATCGTAACTATTTTCTGGTCGGGAACCTCCAGTGGGAAATCGTACACTCGAACATAGCAACCTATAAGCAGCTTCAACTTCAGGCTACAAGCTTTCGACGAAATTTTCCACCTCGCTTAGCTGGTTCATCTGCCCCAATGTCGAATGTTAATCGCACAGTATTTTTCAACTCCCACATTGTTGTTCCTAAAAAAGCGACCGGCTGCTGAAACGCCGTAGAGATAAGCCTATCGCCCTAACGCACAAAACCGTCCGAATCGAAAGCAGCAAGATAACTCCAGATCCGATATGAAAACGATGAATACATAGGTATTTTTATTTCACGCTCCGAGGATGCATTTGTCTACACCAGGGAGTGAGTGAACAAGTTACATAACTTCCATTCTATTAACACAAAATAGTAATGTCACTGCGACGTGACTTTTCTCTGTTCACTAGTGACAAAAGGCATTTCGACTCTCGGAATAACCCCCGTTTGTGAAGAATTCCTCCTATCTTATTTGGTATAACAAAACACGAATATGTGACGGTCGAATTGCACAATTTTACAATAATCACAATAGACTGGTGCATCAACTCACCTTAGTTGTTAATCTTAAATGCTTGTCACGCGTTAAAAGCAGAGCAATCACAGAAAAACCCGACGGCAATGAGAATAGTAATTATCATGATAGTTATGGAGAAATTTGATTAACGGGCGAATCTGCTTTTGTAAACAAACATTTAAATCGATGATTTCTCACGAATAAAAGCTCAAGTTAAGGATATACGGGATCAAGTACCTATCACTTCCAAGTTTTGTGAGCACAAACCTCAAATACTATTAGGACTTCGGGCAAGAAATTTTCAAGAAACGGTTTCTCCAATTACATGGTTAGAAATTTCAGCGTTTTTTGTTTCGTTTTTGTTTGTGATTTTTAGTCTCGATCGTGATGTGAAGTGATAATTAACCTAACCTATAAATCATATGGAAAAAGGATTCCCTACAGTCGGATAAAAAAAGCTTCTGCTGGCCTATTTTGGTCTTAATTATTCAAATCGAGCTTTTATTCGCTAAAACGTCGATTCAAATATTTGTTTACAAATGCAGATTCGACCATTTCGCACATTTCTTCGGAGTTCTGATAAAAGTGCTTTGATATCTGTTTGTATATTCACGAAAAAATTGCAAAATTTCTGAGATGAATGGTGTCTGATCTAATCCGGACCCATTTCTAGATAACATCGTATAATTTTCAGACTTCGGATCGCTGCAAATTTGCATTGAAAGTTTCGAGATTTTTCATCAAAAATTCAAGTATATCTCCATGTCGGTTTATCGGTGGAGCCATGGCCAGCGTGCTTGATTTGGTTGGTTGGTGGTTACGCTGATTGGAATCACGGTATCTCCGAAGTATCTATGGGTACTAGGATCCAAAAACCAACCGAATGAGAAGTTGGATAGTTTCGTTAGTTGGCCAGCGTTCCAGTAGGACAGCACCTGCTTCACAATGTTTCGCAAAGGAACTCGCTCAAGGGATGTACGTCGTCAGTTTCTCGAGCCACATGCTCCACACTTCCAAGATTTTGCTCCAATTTTACCGTCTAGCTCTCTGCCGTCTCTGCGTTTTTTATGCGGCCGGATTCTTGGGGGACTGTAGTCCGACATGCATCCTCCTTCATACGTCAAATGCCCAATAGAAAATTACCGGTGTTAGTCGTTGGCTTAGTGCGAGGATGACGTTTAAAAGCATCAGGGTCTGATGGTGCCCATAGTAATCACGACTGCTGGTGGTCATTCGTATCCTCATTTATCTGCTGCAGTTGTTATCCGTCTTCAAAAAAAAAACCCGAGGTACACAAATCCATCTTCGTCGATTGTTTTCGAGATCATCATTGAATAGTTTTCATTTGCTGTGTTTAAACTTGTACATGCCCCAAACACGTTTTCGTGAAAACGGGTCGTTATTCTATAATAGGCATGAACCGTTCTAATTCCATCAAGTGACATCTTCAAATTCATGTGATTTCGAAAGTAATATCAATGGTCAATATCGAGTTTCCAGAATCAAATTTGCCATGTGATAAAATGATCCCTGTACTCTTGGTAAACCAGTTGATCAGTATCTGGCATGAATCAAATAACACATGGCATGAAAATTAAAGTGTTAATAGTTTGCGAAGTTTGCGAAAGGTAACGTAGTTTGCTTTCCACTTAGTCGTTATTATTTTCTGGTATGCGCTTGCTCTCATCCAGGAAGCTCTTTTAGTCTAGGAATGTTGTGCCTTTTGGTTAAATACTTATCTATCATAAGTATGAACCATCCGAAACCTCAAATGAACACTCACATGTCAGATTTTTTTGCCTATCTGCCACAATGCAACTGCGAGGAATATTTTCACTAATTAAATACGAATTTACGGATTTCATCGCGGATGGTTACGTTCATGGTTTGGATTGTTATCCAAATGATTATTAATTTTCGACTGTTTGGCTTTGCCCGACGGATAAGACCATTGTTTTTATTGATTTCCATCCATATATCGATACAACATATTGTCATGAAGTTTAGGATTATTGAGGATTAGGATAATTGAGGCATTACTTTGGCTGTTAATGAATAGCATAAACAAATAATAAACATAGCAGACATTCCATTGAATAAAGAACTGGGTATATATATTGAGAAAAAATGCAACAATATGTTATTTACCGTACATTTCATGAATGTAGCACCTTACTGGTATACTGATCTCACACCTCTATATACAACTAATACAACACTCAATGTCTTTTTCCTGGAGTTTCTGGCCGCATTGCATACATTACCAAAAAGTCTAAATCCTTCTAAATAACACTTCTAAATAAATGAATGCATATGGATTCTGTTTAGGTGGTCGGAATTTTTTCCCCTTTTGTAGGTCTGTATTTCATTGTTAAATTTGCAATTGTAATATGCCACTCATCTAATAAGTATATTTTCCGGTATGCTACTTGAAACCCATAAATGCTATATAAATATTTTTTTGGTTTTTATTACTAGTATAAGTGTCTTTTTCATTATTCTTTCTGTTCTTCGATTTATATTATATATACATATAACATCATCAAAACCATGTTTTCTTTCTCTTCAATAACGTTCTATTACAGATTATGAATGCTATATAACCATATGTATCAACAATTCGAAAAAAATACAGATTAACGAAACCTAGCGTTGAAGCTATGTAGGATAAATGAAAGAACTAGGTTCGATCACAGCTAAATAGTAAAAAGCAGAATACACAAACACACTAAACCTAGCTGTAATCAAGATACTGAAGAAATAAGAACATTTAATCTAACGTAATCGTAAAGAAAGCAGTAAACTCTAAACATTTACCGATTGCATTGAAAATTCGATAGAGTATATGTGTATGTGTCCGTTTGAAACTTTAGGTTTTGGATGGGTTTGATTCCAAGTATGGCGATGAACCGCCGCCGTACAAAGAATTACTGTTCTACAAAAAAAAAAACCGGCGTTAAACCGACCGTGATGTGTGTTTCCTGCAACAGTCACAGCTACGGCGAGTTCGTTCACAGTTCGTGTTTATTCGGACAATCCAAATGCTATGAGTTCTAATCCGGACTTCGGTTATATATGTGTTTCTCGAATTATATGCTTTACCAAATGATGTACAATTAGACAATTCCATTTAGATAAAATTGCATACGATTGAATTATTCACTGTTGATTACTAAATTGATTACTAAATGAATTGATATTTCACCGTTCTGTATTATTATATTTATCATTTCATTTATTCCACCATAAACACCTAATTTCCTATGTAAGAAAAATGGCCATTTTTCTTCTGCATTATGATATTACTACTGTACTTAATGCAAATCGTATGTCCCATTCTTTATTTTCATAAGCTTCTTTTTACTTTTTTTAACAAGTTCACACAAAAAAAAAAGACAGACGCTAACAACGCAGGTTTTAGCTAATGTTGCCGAAGGATATTGGCGTAGGGACGTACGGGGAAAAGATTGCCCGAGTTTGAATTGATTCGGCCCAGGTTATGCAGGTTTTTGACCAGAAAGGTAATTTTCATACAGTAAAACTAGTGTTTTTTCTGATGATTTTTCACAACTATATGATGTATAATATCTATGCTACCATTATATAAAACTGTGTACTGATGCGTTTATCTTATCAAACCATACACAATTTGCAATTGAATGACACATTTAGCTTTCCTAAATGCATTGATTTTCTGATATCAAAGTGTTGTTCTAGCGATTCATTGACACAACAAATATGGTCAACATTCTTATATCAAATGAACTCTTATTAATTAATGTGTGTAATTTTTTGGTAATCATCGGAATTGTTTAAATCTGCAACAGCTAAAGTGTGTAATTCGATTGTCCTCTCGAGGAAAGAAGCATCGCCTAGTGTGGTGAACAAATCGGCATGGAAACCGTCCGGAATGTTGTGGAACAGTGAAGAATCAAACACATACTACAGCGTTCTCAGTATCGTTATCGTACTTTTGTGTCCAATAGAACCTCAAGCAAAAAAAAAAAAACAATGAAGAATGAACAATAGTAAAACAAACAAACAAACAAGCAAAGACACTTTATTAAAAAGTGACAATAACAAAACCAGAGAAGCCAAACAGAAAACGAACAGAGTTCAGAAGACAGTTTAAAACAAACATGAATACAGTGAATTCAAAAGGCAAGAAAAGTGGCTAAGTGAACAATTTCTCGAAGGACTCCTTCCTGTAAAAAAAAAGAAACGCCAAGCAAGACAGGAAAAGAAGAAATGATGACGGAGTGTGAACAAAAGGTGAGATTGTATCGAAATTGCGTTACATGTAAATGATTTTGGTTTTATTTTCTGCTATTTGATTACTTGTCACACCTAAAATGCGTATTACAGTCCTGTATATGCAATCATAAAATAAACATAAATAAATGAAATAATGTGTGTAGCTAAGGGTTCATTAATTCCGTAAACATAGACATGAGAACACTACCTTAAAAACACTAGATTATCCAATAACATATTTTAGTAGTAAGAAATCGAATTTTATCTACCACCCATTTTGCACATTATATGAGGCAGAGTTTTGTTTTATCTCAATATGGTTCTCACTGCTCCAAAAGCATCAATAATTGTACATTCTTTTATTTTCTATGTCACTGCAATCTATTCCAAAATGAATAAATTTCGAACACTGATAAGATTCACTTATTCTAGATAGGAATAAAGAAAAAAATACAGTATACAGTGTGTAAAAGCTTCTGCCGTCGTGAGTCGGTAAGAGGACCTCATCCGTCACCGTGCTCAGCATAGAAAGCCGTCATCCAACTGGAAGGAGTCACCCACTAGACAAAGCGTAGTGTGGTCCACGACACAACACTATCCGCAAAACTTATTTAAACCCAAAACCTATGCCTATCCACATTTTATCTCTAGTGGTGTTATGATCTCGTTTATTTTTGAGTTCACAATGTATCACTTTGTCTGTGTCCAGTCTTGTGAGGAATATTTCCGACTAGGTTATTTTCTCTCCCTAAGGTGGAGGTCAAACTTGTGCAGACTGGAACGGACAGAGTGACATGTATGTATGTTTTCTTGTTTGGAAAAATAAATACAACTGTTCGTCACAATCTGACGATTCGGAGTCAAGTTTATTGAATGATGACAACGAGAATCCGAATTAATCCGATTATTATCCGCTCAGGGGGGGGTGTTGCATTTTGAGGGTCTGAGAACGAATAGTACGTCACATTTTCAAGGCGAGAAGGGATTTGGAAATTTGACGATCCATTTATTTATCTATTTAAAGTTAGGCATCAACAACAGTTCAGGTCCTAATAATGTTGGTTTTTAAAAAAAAAAACAACGTTACAATTAAAAACGACTAAACAATATCTTAAGTCAATTTAGGATAAAACCACAGACAAACCGACATAAAGCTCAATCTTCACTATTACTCAAGAATCCTTAACGACCGATTCAAACGTGCAGCGATCCAATCTGTCAAAACCTATAGAATCATTTTATCTATATCAAATAATTGTGACCAGAATTGCTAAGCCATGAACCTTCTTATCAAGTTCCCAAGCGTGATCGTGGCTTAAATAAACGTTCTCAGTGAACACGAAGATAGATGTCAGTTATGTGATTATGTGATGAAATATTAAAACATTTTCTATTGTCATTCATGTCGGTTTGTCCCTCTGAGATGGAAAAATTCAAATTTAAAATGTATAATACTCAATTGTTAGCCATCGGGTGACACCGACTCTCCGTTTGATTTACTCAGAAGAGTTACGTCACTTCAGGTGACTTTTCTCACTTCACCAGTGACACATGTCACTTCGACTCTCGGAATAACCCTCATTGTTGCGGTTTTCTGCAATAGATCCCAAAATTATCCTAGTTTGTGAATCTGCACTGGTTATTCCGAAAATATCCGTAGTTTCGAATTCCAAGGTGGGAGTACTGGGGTAAGTACCTGTCCAGGGATGTTGCGCAAACTATTTTAAGATGCGGCATATCAAACTTCATGGTTCTATAAAACAAGGTCATCAGAAAACATTTTGAGCATTTCGGCCTATACTGGCCACTAAAAAACCCTACGGGATCCAAGATCCTTCGGAAAAGTGGCCATATTTAAATATTTTCCAAAACCTGGATTGCGACACATCAAACTTCATGATATGCAAAACTTTGTCTTCAGAGGACGTTCTGAGGGCTACTGACTATACTGGTCGCTGAGGGTGGCCTTGCGAAATTTTGAGTTCCTCCGGGAAAGTGGCCATATTTAAACCTTAACCAAAACCTGGCTGCCGACACATCAAACCTTATGATTTTGCAAAAATAGGTCATGAAAAGACGTTTTGAGGATTTCTGACCATTCTGACCACTTAAATTGTCCAAATTCAAATCGTTTCTCTAAGTGGCCAGTATGGTCAGACACCCTCCGAAGACCTAGTTTTGGAAAATCATGATGTTTGATACGCCGCAAGACAAGTTTTGGAAAATATTTGAATATGACAATTTTTCCGGAGGAACTCGGATCTCACACTGCCTACCTAAGTTGCCAGTATGTTCAGACACCCACAGAATGTCCTCCAAAGACCTAGTTTTGCACAATCATAAAGTTTGATATGTCGCGAGCCAGGTTTTGGAATAGATTTGAATATGGCCATTTTTCCGGAGGAACTCGGATCCCGAAAGGCCTTGTTTAGTGGCCAGTAGGTCAGAAATCCCTAAAATGTCCTCTGATGATCTAGCTTTGCAAAACCATGAAGTTTGGTATGTCGCATGCCATGTTCCGCATCTAGAAATACTTCGTCCACCATCCAAGAACAAGAACTTACCCCAATACTCACACCTTAAAATCAGAAACTACGGATATTTTCGAAATAACCAGTGCAGATCCACAAACTAGGGTAATTTTGTGATCTATTGCAAAAAAAAACCACATCAAAATCGGTGACTAACGATGGAGTATAAATACTCCAGTGTAGAACGCACCTTGAAAACAAAACCAAGAGTTCGTGAAGCTTTATCAACAAAATATGAAACATGTTGCGAGTACGTCAGTTTAGTATCCAGCCGAACACCTAGGTATTTAGCGCACTGCATTCGTTCGATGGTCATGGCGAGAAGATGGTAGATGATAACAATTGGTTGGTTCTGTCGTGAAAAGATTATAGCCGGGTTGACCACCCATCGAGTACACCAATCAGCAAATGTATCAATTTGTTTTTGGAAGAAACGGCAGTTGGCGATTGAGTAGATGCCCAGAAAATTTTTCAAGTCGTCGACAAACGACAGTCGTGGTCCTCCGAAGACATAATTGATTTCACTTGGTTGAAATCTTTTGACTGCAACACAGTCTCACTTGGAGGGCAAGTTTCTTTTTGATCCTACCGGACGCACTCACAAGTTTCTTCCACCATCTGCTCAACCACACTGCCTTTATTTCAAAATTAAATATACTTATAAAGAAATCTTACATGCTAAATTTTACCTACATCGCCGATGCTGTACTTCGTCCTTTACCTGCGTATAACCGACGCATAGTCGCGCTATCGCCCTTCCTCTACTTCTATTTGACCGACGCGTAGACACGCTATCGTTCTACCTAATTATCTGCTCATGACGAAGCATCTACCGACATGTCTGCCTGACATCATAAAAGTCTATCCTTTTTCTCCAGGCACCAGCCTATTATCTGTTGTCTGGGCTGGGTTTTCCCTATCGTAAATGTTCTACTCATCGCATCGGTAGATAGTGAACCTTATAATGATTCTGTCGTAAACATTCCGCCCTCCGTAATTCAACTGCATTGAATTACCAAACCTTAAACACTTTGGTCCATACTTATCGGATGCCTACGTCTTCTTGATGTTATTATCGTGGGAATTTCTATTTCCGTTTGACGTGTTCTTCTTTTATTTTTAAGCAAACAGTACAAACCTAATCCTATTATTATAGTTATAAATACTACTGATCCTGTTCCCGCTATTGCAATATGTGCAGTTTCTTTTTTAATTGGTATGTCTGAAAATATCATCACTTCACTTTCGTAGGGATTTTTAGGTTTTTCATTAATTTCCGACGTCACATTTGTAGTATTCCGTATAATAAAATCTAACTTATATGGTAACTGCATTGTAGTTTTAAAGAACGTTCGCGTTTTCTTCGCATCACCATACAAACTTGCATAAAGAACCGCATCTTTTGTTCTAATTGAGCAATCCGGGCTTAAATATACTCTTGCTATTTTATATGGGGGTGAAATTACTGAATTGTCACAATGTATGATTATTTCTTTGGGGTCGGTAGTATAATATAGTACAATGTTATGCTCGTTCAGGGAAAATAGTCGTGTATAAGATTTTTCTAAATTTTTCGAGGAACATATACCTTTTGGTTGTTTGTGTAGAATTGCAGCAGCAATGCAATCGACCTTTTTCGATATTACAGGTTGATCGATAATGAAATGCGATTTATTAAAGATTCTCATATCTTCACCAGGATAAAAGTATTCATTCAAATGGTTTATAGCAATTAAAGATCTATTTATGTCAATCATAGTTCCATTATCAATATTTGGTATTGGAATAGCTTTGAATAATTCAAAATTATCTCTGCTTACTATGATCGTCTCCATTAAAATTGAGATTGTACCATTTTAATTAAGGTTTCATAGTTTATTGCCAACGAATTATTTAGGACAGAATATCCGTTTGGCATGTTGTCTTGTATTCCTTTAAGAGTTTTTTGAAGCTCTTCTTCGGTTAGTGGATGTGATCTAATAGCTCTATATTTATTAGACATTCCTTGAACTAATTGAGTTGCCAACATAGCCGTTTCAATGAGTTTGGTTGTAAATTTTTCAGCATATTGTGGATTGTATTGTTGCTTTAATTTACTCATTCCCATCTTTAAGCTGTAGATTCGATTGTTGAATTCATAGCCCATTTTCTTTGCCTTTTCATCCATCTTTTTCATGATCTCAGATAATTCATGAAGTTTCTGCTCTTCGTGAGCACGAACGCTTTGCAGTTCTTCTTCCATATCATCTCCACCAAATAGTAGATTTTTTTAAAAACCAAGTATCCCTCCACTTCTTTTTACTCTATGTGATGCCATTATTTCTTGAATAACATTATCACACTGTCGTTCAATCGATAGGATCAACTCTCCAAGGGATTTATCACTTGTTTTGTTTTCTATGAATTTGCAAGCCTCGTTCAAACTAATATGTAGATCATGAATCTTTGCAATATCTTCTGTTGGAACAATATTTGAGGTTATTTGTGTTTTCCAAACACCTCTCTTCACCAAACAACTTCCAATATGATCAAATATTATACCGTCTTCCTCAATCGGATTTATTTGCATGCCACTTGCTGTATTAATACACAAAATGGTTATTAAAACAGACAAAAACATTCCAAACCTTGAAATTCGTTTTGGTTTTTTGTTTTCTGAACTATTAACAGTATCTTTTTTGTTATTTTCTTCAGTATTGCTGGTATGTTTTCTAACATCCAAGACTGCCATGTTGATGGTAGGTCTAACGAATATGCCTTTGTTGGTTCTCACAACCGCTGATCTAACCTGTCCATCTTTATTAGGTCTAATCTCGGTTACTATTCCTTTAACCCAGCAACCTTTCCGGTTTTCATCAGCCATTACTATAACATCATCAACTGCTATAGGTTTTGACGTTGTTTGCCACTTATTACGTTTGACCTGAGTGGGTAAATATTCCTTGATCCAACGTTCCCAAAACTTACTAGTTAAACATTGAGCCTTTTTCCATTGATGTCTCAAGGATTCGCCGTGACTAACATCGTTTAAAGATAGCTCCGCTTCGCCTGAGCAACCTAATAAAAAGTGGTTTGGAGTTAAAGGTTCATCTTCCTCTGAATCTAAAGGAATGTGTGTCAAAGGTCTACAATTTATAATAAATGCAACTTCATAAAACGTGGATCGAAGTGTATGTTCACGATACGTGCCCTGAAAGAAATTCATCAAACTTTTTGCTTCTCTGACCATGACTTCCCAAGCTCCTCCAAAATGAGGTGACAATGGGGGATTAAAAGTCCAATCAATACCCTGACTTCCCAGTCGTTGTTTGATTTTCATAAGCTCGTTATTAGCATCCAATGAAGTTTGTACCATTATCGCTATACAATTCTGCGATCTTTCCACGTAAATGTTGTAAATTCATAAGACAGTGAAAAAATGAGTCTGTACTTGCATCAAAGGCTACTTCTATATGAATTGCCCTTGTTACAAGACATGTAAAAAGCGCTCCCCAACGTTTCTCTGTTCTTCTACCAATAGATATCGTTATCGGTCCAAAATAATCTACCCCAGTGAATGTAAATGCCTTTCTAAATGGTGTTGTTCTATACTCTGGGAGCGGAGCCATTAAAGGTGGGATAGGTCTAGCTCTTGAATTTTTACAAAATTGACACTGATTTTTCAGTCTCTTCATCGCAGCTCTTATGTTCACAACCAAAAATTTTTGGCGAATAGCAGCAATCGCTGTTTCTAACTTTTGATGATAAAAACGTTCATGATAATGCTGGAGTATTAATTTCGTTACATGATGTTTTTGAGGCAGAATAATATGTTTTCTGGCTGATTCAGGAAGAAATGAAACGTTGCTTAATCTTCCATTTGAACGCATTATCCCTTCATTATCAATGAATGGATTTAAATTCCTGATGTTACATTGCTTGTCAACTTCACCAGCGGATCTCAAACATGACATTTCGTTTGAGTACACATCACTTTGTGCCTTTTTAATTAGAATTGATTCTGCTATGTCAAAATCGGTTTTAGACAAACAAAAATCAAAAGTTGCCGTACAATTTTTGACTCTTAATCTTTCAATGTATTTCTTAGCAAGACAAATTGACCTTTTCAATCTTAACCAATTTGAACACCATTCAACATGAATTCCTTCAAAATTATTATTTTCCACATACATGATTATGTTCAAATGTTTGACCTCTTCGTTTGTGGTTATAGAAGAATTTAATCTAGGCCAATATTCTTCGGATCCTTTCAAAAAGTTTGACCTTGAAACCAAATAGAAGTTCCTTTCACTACTTTGGTAGCTTCATCTGCTGGATTATTCAAACTATCCACCCATCTCCACTGATTCGTGGTAGTACCATCATGAATTTCGCTAATACGAAACGCAACAAACTGTTTATAATTTCGTGGATCCGATTTAATCCATGCCAGAACCGTCCGTGAATCTGACCAGAATATAGTTTCATGTATATCTAAACTTATTTCCTTTAGGATAAATTTAGATAACCGTGTTCCTAATAATGCAGCCTGTAATTCTAATCTCGGAATTGACACTAACTTAATTGGAGCCAATTTGGCTTTGGCGGCAACAATACTGACATCAATTCCATTGTCTGTAATAGTTCTCACATATGCAATTGCAGCAAAAGCTTTATCAGATGCATCCACAAACACATGCATTTCTCGTCTTCTAACATCTGAAGTCTTTGAATAACATCTTGGTATCCTTAACGAATCTATCAATTTAAGTCTATGTGACCAATTTTCCAAGCGCTTATTAACCTCCTCGGGAACTTTATCATCCCAATCCAAGCCACATTTCCAAAGATCTTGCAGTATTATTCTAGACTCTATGGTAACATTCGAGATCAACCCAAGTGGGTCGTATATCCTAGCAATGAAGGACAACAGCTGCCGTTTGGTTGGAGTATCTGAAAATTTAGGCAAGACTATTTTGCAAGCTATTTCATCGCTTTCAGTATCCCAATAGATACCTAAAGCCTTTTGATATGCAGGCTCATTCATACCTAATGATATTGATTTTGAACTATCTATTCTCTCCAATGGTAATCGTTTTAATAGTTCTTTTGAATTCGAAACAAATTTACGAATTTCAAAATGTGCGTAATCGTGAATTTTAATAACATCATTGATTACCTTAGAACCTTCCTCTATTGTTTTAAAACTTGCGAGACAGTCATCCACGTAATGATTTTTAATTATAACATTTGCTGCTTCCGGACTGGTCTTTGTAAATTTGGCAGCGTTAGTATTTTTGACAAATTGGGCACATGCAGGAGAACATGTAGCTCCAAAAGTCATGACTTGCATGACATACATATCTGGTTTCTTATTTGAAT
Source organism: Aedes japonicus (assembly GCA_034211315.2). Lineage (NCBI taxonomy): Eukaryota > Metazoa > Arthropoda > Insecta > Diptera > Culicidae > Aedes > Aedes japonicus. Next base: position 72,266 of record JASCZW010007845.1, read on the forward strand.
CATCACGAAATAAAAAACCTTGTGCCTTTTGATCTTCTTCTCTGACTTTGATTTGATGAAACATTTCTTTAATGTCTCCTACTACCGCAATAGCATATTCCCTGTATCTGATCAAAACACCTGGCAATGATGTTGTTGCATCAGGTCCTGATAAAAGTTTTGAATTAAATGATTCCCCTTGAACTTCTGCCTTGGCATCAAATACCAATCTTGGCGCTTTATTGGGATTTATTACAAAGAAATACGGTAGATAATAAATCTTTTTATCATTAGGATCTATTTCACTCGGGTCTAACTTGCGAGCGTAACCTTTATCCACGTATTCTTGAATTTTATTTATGTACCAGGTTTTTATTTCGGGATTCTTATCCATTTTCTTTTCTTGAATTTTCAACCTACCTAACGCTGCATGATAACTATCTGGGAAAATTACCTCATCGTCTTTCCACAATAATCCAATTTCATAGCTACCATTACTGTACTTTAACGTACTGTGCATAATATCATTAGCTCGTATAATATCTTTAGACAATAATGGTTTTACTGGAATCGTGACACCTAACTGGTCTGCTTGATAAATAGTCTTTTACTATTTCTTGAAGTGATTTCTCTTCGGATGTTTCTTCAAGTTTTTCTTCGATTGCTAATACAAATGCAGTCTTTTCGCAATTGTTATCATTTGCATTTTCACAACCGTATATAACCCAACCAAGCCTTGTTGGCATTGCTATGGGTTCATTAAATTTCCTACTTCGTGATTCTAAACCATTCATAAGGTAAGCATGCGGTAAACCTAACAAAATTGTGGGAACCGCATTTCTGTAACTTTTAACTTCCGCATCTTGCAAATAAGGGTAAGTTTGTTTTAATTTTGTAAACTCTATACTTTGCTGTGGTAAGGACAATTTTTGAACAGTTCTAACATTCCTCAACAAAAATCGCTTCCCACTTGTTCCTTTAAGTCTTATCTCAATTTCCGAGCTTTTTACCTCTTCTTGTGTACTGCCATTAGTCCAGGCAATAGAGAGTGGTCTCGCTTTGCCATTGGCCGAAAGTTGTTGGCTTACTTTATCTAAAATTAAAGTGGCAGAAGAGCCTGGAACAAAAAGCGCGTATGTTTCAATTTTATTATTGCCGTTTTCAATTACAACCGGCATTATCTGATACAGGGTATTGCCTTCATTTTTGTGTACATTTAGGTTGATTTCACTTGGTTCAACGGGTACATTCTGGATTTTGCTAAATTTGTGCAGAAGATAATGATGATTTTTTAATTTGCATCCGTTGACGTTGCACACTTTCGCCCATTTACACTTCGAAGCATTATGACCTGATGAATTGCAACAAGCAAAACACAATTTATTTTTTTGAACAAATGTCAGTCTTTCCTGTAAGACCATTTGTTTGAACCTTGAGCAGTCTGACGTTTTATGACTCTGTTTGCAAACAAAGCACGTCATACCTGATTTATTTCCAAACGGTTTTTGAACCTCTTTATCAGTGTAAAAATTAACAACCTTGTTCTCTCGAGTTGGTTTTCCAGCTTGCATAAGCACTGCTAAATCACCTTGAGGCTTCAGCCAATCATAAAATTTATCCAAAGTTGGAGGTTCATAAGGATTTCGTTCAGTTGCTGCTGCCTCAAGTGCCAGAAGGTGACTCAGCCAGCTCTGATACAAATTTGCTGGTAGCCGACCAGCTAAATCTTTAATCAGCCTTTGATCGTTAAAATAGGCTTCCTGCTTTAGAGTTTTCATGTTCGTTACCAAATTCTCTAAAGCAGCTATAAATTCGATCATTGTTTTTGGATTATCCATCCTTGGAGATTTGACAGATAACAACTCATCTAATAATGCATTGTAAATTATCTGCGGTCGACCAAACTGTTGTTCGAGCCGTGTTAAGATTGATTTTAAATTTGTTGCATCAATCATAAGGGGAGCCACAGCAGCCATCGCTTTTCCCTTTAAATATTTTTTGCAATCGATTTAGATTGTCTAAATCTGTAAACTCCGCCGCAGCTGTAGTATCTTCAAAAGCTGCTTTAAATCGAGGCCAAACTTTGTAACAACCGTCAAAGTATGGAAGTTCGGACAAAGTCTGTTTTGCTAATAAGTTAGCAACATTACTTTCACTAGTCCTTGATGAACTACCAGAGGCACTAGAACTAGATGCAACTGGCTCGTTTTTAATGCTAAGAGCCGTCAACATTTGCTGCATCATTCTAGTTTGCACCTCTTGTGCCTCTCTTTGGGCAGTTAAAAATGCCTCCATTGGGCTAAAATCCTGCCTCTGGGCTAATTTTAATTTCGAGTAAACCTCAACGCAACGTGGACATTGCCAGTTCGCGTCATCAGAAGGTAATGCATCTAAGGCCACACACGACTGGTGAAACCAAAGAAAACAATCATCGCAACTTATCATCGATTCTTTTTTGTCAGGATGTTTGCAAAGCTTGCAATTCCTTTTCGGGTTTTCCTGATACGTAATTTGCAACATTCTTTACAACCAAAAGGGGTTCCTCTCCTCAGCAAAATTAACAAGAGAGAGAGCAAAATATGGTAATAATTTACAAATACTTTTACAATATTCAAGCTTAAATATCTCAAAACTTAACCAACCTGAAATATTCTGGATCACCTCGCGCCAGCTACTTTTCCTGATTCGAGCGTCGTGTCCCAGGGCTTCGCTCCTATCCGTAAGTACCTAAGCCGACCGTCCGTCGCGTCCTAGGGTTTTCTTTGATCAAACTGCTTCTTAACTTGAAGATTGATGACTATTTTGTTGTTTCTCTACCTAGGCCGACCGTCCGTCGCGTCCTAGGGTTTTTCTTGAACAAACTGCTTTCCAAACGTGGAGATTGATGACTATCTTAAGAAGGATCCTCCCGTACCTAAGCCGACCTTCCGTCGCGTCCTAGGATTTTTTTTTGCAAACAAAACTGTTCTCAACCGAAGTCACTCTGAGTCACTCTCGAAAATGGTGACGATTACTTCTTTTTGGTGCCTAGGCCGACCAACCGTCGCGTCCTAGTGCTTCTTGAGCAGATTCTTAACACTTGTCGAGCTAGGACTCAGCAGATTTATAACACTTTAGATACTTGAGTGCCTTGCTCCTCCTCTCTGGAGCCACCATATGATTTCACTTGGTTGAAATCTTTTGACTGCAACACAGTCTCACTTGGAGGGCAAGTTTCTTTTGATCCTACCGGACGCACTCACAAGTTTCTTCCACCATCTGCTCAACCATACTGCCTTTATTTCAAAATTAAATATACTTATAAAGAAATCTTACATGCTAAATTTCACCTACATCGCCGATGCTGTACTTCGTCCTTTACCATGCGTATAACCGACGCATAGTCGCGCTATCGCCCTTCCTCTACTTCTATTTGACCGACGCGTAGACACGCTATCGTTCTACCTAATTATCTGCTCATGACGAAGCATCTACCGACATGTCTGCCTGACATCATAAAAGTCTATCCTTTTTCTCCAGGCACCAGCCTATTATCTGTTGTCTGGCTGGGTTTTCCTATCGTAAATGTTCTCACTCATCGCATCGGTAGATAGTGAACC
>JASCZW010007846.1:0-58873 GCA_034211315.2 Aedes japonicus
TTCAATTTCCACCGTACACTTGTATTCCGACAAGTTTTAGAACTTTCAAAGACGCCTACTTTGGCATACGAACTTTGGGCTGCCAATAGTCTTTAACTTATCAATAGTTATTGAAGTTTTTCCTAAAATAATGCGCCCTTTCAAATGTTGATTTTTATGATTAGGGCAAACATACAAAAAAAATTACGACGTTTCATTTAAAAGGACAATAATTTGTATTGTCTAACATGTAGTGAAAAACTAGAGATATAAGTTATTTCTGTATCTTGAGAAAATTACATCTGAATCTGGATGGTGTGCGAAGAAAAACTTCAATAACTATTGATCGAATAAAATCTAGCGGCAAAAATTATTATATCAAAATATGCGTCTTATATAGTTCTGCCAACTCGTCCAAACAAAAATTTTACGATGGAAAATTGAAAATGAAAAGTTAGGACAGAAAAACTTTTTTTTATGGTGCACACCTAAGTTGACGAGGGAAAAGTTGCTCTTAAAATCGGCAAAAAAACATTTTTTCAATGGTACACCCTAGGTTGATGAGGGAAAATGGCTCTAAATCGGCCAATTTTCAGCCAAGCAAAAATTATGCATAAAAATTCCATGAAATTTTTTGCGCTACAACTTCCTTTGCTCAAGAATGTAAAACGTCTCATTTCTGCAAATAAAAAAGTTAGTTTTTGTATTTCTGTGAAAATGGGGACCGCCCGCACTGTAACTAACACCAAAAAAGAGAGGGCCTTAGTAATACAAACCATGCTGTAGAACATCACTTTGCTGCAAAAGTTTCAAGTTTAGGCGCTGGGAAAGCATGTTTCCGCAAATTGTGGATCTGCACCCATTGTGCAATGTTTTATTTTTAGATTTTAGTGGCGGGTGCCAATTACCGTGGCTAGCCTCGAGGGCTAGTTCGAGCTGCACTACCTGTCGTGCTGAAGGGGCTAGACAGCAAACTTACTTGGCATGTGTATTAATCGCTGCTTATGGTTGTGACATCCGAGGCGACATCTACAAAATCCTTGGTCCCTGTAGTCCGTTTGCAGAACTAAGCCGCAAGATGAATGACCACAGCTCGATGGGCAGTGTACAAGTAGCACGGAAACAAAAAAAAAAATAATATAACTGGGACACAATGGCAGGGAATTTACCAGAGAGTGGAGGAGAGGAGCGATGCACGATGACATAACACTCTTAGATCAGGACAAACAAAGAAATTCGTAAATCGCTCGCATGTAGGGTACCTTCAGAAGGGGTGTCTCACTTCGAGCCACCAGGCATCCATTAGTCGTGCTCTGGAGGCATTATTATCCGCGCAATGCCAAACTGCGTGCGCGATGTCATCATAACCGGTTCCGCACCTACATATATGTTGCTATCGATAAGGTTAATTCTGTAGATATGAGCGTCTAGCGAGTAGCGGTTACATAAGTCTTGACATCACACGAATGAAACCGCGACTTACATCCAGACCTCGAAACACGACGAAACATTTGGAATAATGGAATGTAACCACCGCCCAAGAGAACTACTTGTCCAATCGTTTTGCCAACTTTGAAAAGAACTCTGAAAATCTCGACCTCTTGTGTGCTCACCTTTGCTAGAGAGTCCGCCTTCTCATTGCCTGAATTGAGCAATGTGAGGGGATCCATACAAAGGTAATCCTAAATGATCTTTCGACTAACGCACACATCTGCTCCCTTGTTTTTTTTAAAGAAAGTGAGATCGACTAGAGGGCATCGATAGAACTGAGACTATCTGAGAAGATGAAATAATGGTCTATGGGCATGTCGGAAACTATCCCCAAAGCGAAATTGATTGCTGCCAGCTCAGCAACATATACTGAACAAGGTTCCTGATGTTTCCGGAAGGCAGATGAGTATTCATAGTAGACACCGAATCCAGTGGATCCATCAATGCGTGACCCATCAGTGAACATTCTTCTATTGCTGTTTCGGGAGACGGTAAGTTAACCTGGGTTTTGGAAATGTATCCCACTTGATTGGACCGTACACTGCAATACCTTTAGAAAAATACAAGATACAGCCCCAACGGATTGTGACCGAAGGTGACGTAGGACTATGCAGCAAATGTGTAATCTAGATCGCTTGATTGTTAAAAGAGTGGCCGAAATTGGTTTCGTTCCAAATCTAATTCCCATACACTAACCGTTTCGCACTACGCTATTATTTCAAACAACCCAAATTTGAGTACGAAGGACTCAAATTCGTCGGAAGTATGGCTACCCAAAAGTAGTAAAATGATCAGAGTTTTTTTAGGAATCAGTTGTTTAGAAATAGCGTGTACAACTTCAATTATTTGATATAGCCTGATCTTGATATCTACATTCATACAGCTTGCTTTCACTGGAAATAATATGTATGCCATATGATATCAAGATACTCTATATCAGTCGGGAAGCTACGCATTCAATCCGCTCGAATATCTGCAGCTACCGTTCGAGTAATCAACCGAATCAAGGTGCATGTCGAATTCGATGTTGTCAGAACCTTCCCAACTGGTGCGATGATAGCTCCGTCTGGTGATTTGATACCGGTTGACCGAGGAGCCAACTTCGGCCACGACTAGTATTCCGAGCAGAGCGCCTGGTGTACTACCGGCTGGGCGATATTGTTCCCCATGTTGGTGAGGAAGATGTCGATTGTCGAATGGACCCCGGATCTGCTCAACCGTGTGGGAGTATCCGAGACCATGATGGTGTAATGGCCCTCTTCAAGGTTTTCCTGCAGAATTATTCCGTTTCGGTTGCGTCGGGTGTTCCCCCAGGCTTCGTGTTTCGCATTTAGGTCGCCGGCGATGATAAATTGCCCCTGTCTCCGAGTTAGTTTGCGAATGTCGTTACGTAGGATCGTTGTTGTTCCGTTAGTGGTGCTGGCTTGCTTGGGACAATGATGCGATGATGGAAATAGGGCCTACGGCAGTTTCGACCTCGACTCCGATTGTTACGATAGACTGCAGCTGAGTGCTTGGAAGCAGATGGCAGTTGATGTTGTAACGCAGGGCGATCGCAACTCCTCCTCCACTAGCGCCGCTACGATCAAGTCGCACAATCCGGTACCCGGGTATGAAAATGCTGTGTTCCGGCTTGAGATGTGTCTCGATGACGATGGCGATGGCGATGTCGATGGCCTTCCTGTTAAGGAAGTCTCCGAGCTCTACAGTTTTTTTTCCGGCTGGAACAAGCATTCTAATTTAGGATGCTGATGGTGTGATCAACAATCAATATGCAACTAGCGATTTGAAATTGGTTCACTGTTGTAGAACCCCTTGGTCCGAAGTACACCTTGAAGCCAGCACCTTGCTGTAAATATTTGCGCCTTCGTTTTGATTTGCTGTGTGATTTTTACAGAATATTTGAGAGTGTGTTCGTGTGAGTTCTTTATTAGGGGCGCATTATTAAGCTTGGGACCGAGCTTGGGACCGATGTGCTTGTACTGACTGAGCCAAGAAAAAAATCGTATTTTTTCGGGACCTACTAGTCTTAGAGTTAGTCTATGGATTTACCGTAGACGGAATACGGAACTGACTCGCTTGGTGAGCTAACGCAGAGGAAGCAACGAAAAAAACTCCGAAGAGCGGCTAGTGAAAACTTCGTTTTTCTTACGAAGTCAGAAGAAAATTTTACTGATCGGATATTTGGAAGCGAGAAATGTCATTTGGTTTTTGGCAGTTCTCGTTACTAGAAATTAGAAGAAGTTCTCGTTGTAAAATTTTTCGACCAGTTCCATTCTGTCAGTGATAATTTTTATTCTGATCGTATTGTCATCGCGCTCTCATTGCGATTGATCTTGCTAATCGCAAAAATGCTTTCGACAAAGAAAATATTCATGATCGTGGAAATTGCCATGTCATGGAAGCTTTATCTAATCTAATCTTAATTTGTTTTTCATTCAACTTACTCATGTTAATATTATTGTTTCTATAATCCTCCTATGCTGAATTGAGGGATTGGAGAGCAAAGGAGATTGGTTTCTGTACTTTATAAAGTTCGTTTACGCTTGATAGCAATTACAAACTTAACAAACCATCCCGTAATCACTATTAGTACACATCAATAAATTAAATCCGTCTGTTATTCAAGCGCAGACTGACAGAATGGCATACTACGAGAAGGATAGATCAATGAACAAGTTTTTGTTCCTCCTATTGATTGATGACGACGACTGCTCCGAACTATGGATGTTTCTTATTTTAAGGCTTGCTTCATTTAGAATTGGAATAAACTTTTGCTCATATTGTGGCGCTCCTGGTGGACGGATTTGGAAGTTCTTGGCGGCCACGTGTCGGGAATTTTGTCAGCTTTACGTATGTATTTTTGACATTCCGCAAATCGACTTAACTAAACAATCAACATGGAAGCCGAAAGAAGGGAAACAATTGTGCACAGTTATTTGGAAAATCCATTGTGGTCTGCATCTGCTGAAATGGCCTCAATGGCTGAACAGCTGAAATTGCCCAGAAATACCGTATGGCGCGTTATCAAACGGTATAAGGAAATATTGACGACGATTCGGAAACCTCAAGCCAATCGTCGGAGTGGAACTGTCGACCGGAAACTGCGTGGTAAGATTTTGAAGACGATTAAGAGGAATCCCAATCTGTCGGACCGTGATTTGGCCAGAAAATTCGGTGCTGCCCATAGTACCGTGAGGAGAACTCGACTCCGGGAAAGAATCAAGTCGTATCGAGCTAGCAAACAGCCAAATCGGACTATAAAACAGAATAGTGTGGCCAAAATCCGTGCTCGGAAGCTGTACGACCAGGTGCTGACCAAGTTCGACGGGTGTCTTCTGATGGCAACTTTTCCCTCGTCAACTTAGGGTGTTCCATAAAAAAAAGATTTTCTGTCCTAACTTTTTTATTTCAATTTCTATCGTAAAATTTTGTTGCAACGAGTTGTAGAACTTTCAAAGGCGTGTATTTTGTTATATTAATTTTGGCCCTAGCTTTAACCAATCAATAGTTATTGAAGTTTTTCTTCTAAAACCATCCCAGATTCAAGTGTAATTTTCTCAAGATACATAAATAACATATCTTTAGTTTTCACATATATTAAGCAATATAAATTGTCCTTTCAAATGACGTCTTTAATTTTTTTGTGTTTGCCCCAATAATAGAAATCAACAATTGTAAAGCCCGTATTTATGTAAAAAAGAAGAAAACTTCAATAACTATTAATTAGTTGTAGCTAGCGGCAATATTTGTATATCAAAGTCAAATCAAATATCTTAACTTTACGGTGGGAGTTTAAATAAAAAAGTTAGGCCAAAAACTTTTTTTATGGTACACTCTAAGTTGACGAGAAAAATTACTCTAAATCGATCAATTTTGAAGCTACAAAAAATATTATATATGAAAATTCCATGAAATTTTCTGCGCTACAACTTTGCCTAAGAACGTAAATGTCTATTTCTATTTCAAATAAAAAAGTTAGTTTCTGTATTTCCGTGAAAATGGGAACCACCCTAATTTTAATCAAAATCACAAAATGGGCCTTAGTGATACAAACCATGTTGTACAACATCACTTTGCTGCAAAGTTTCAAGTTTAGGCGCTGGGAGCATGTTTCCTCGTGAATTCTTAATCTGGACCATAGTGCATTTGTGGCAAGTGTCATCTCACTGGAGTGCTCGCGTGTTTGCGTTCTCTGTGACAGCAAATACTCCATAGAGCTTCACAAAGTGTTTAGGATCCTGCAGTTTTTCATAATTAGCTTTAATTAGCACATAATTTCATGGATTCTTCTATTTCCTGAATGTCGGCAGCAGTTATGTCGCCGAGACCTGAACTGGCAGCATATCCCTGCAGCTCTAAGGTCCTCTGTATGGTTGTAGGCACCACTCCCACAACTCCTTGTACTAGGCATTCTGCGAAATAGATAGAAAAGTATTAATCAATGTTTAAGCCAAATCAATTTTTTATTCTACTTACTTCTTTGGAGCACTCCATTTTTTGGTTTTTATGTGATTGAGTTTTTGATTCCGCTGTATGAAATCCGCCGTGTAAACCAGGTCGTTCCTGTAACCTACCCAGTAACTCTCGAAACTAAATTTTCGGATTTCAGGTCTCCGTGGTCTCCATTTGCTTTGTTTTTATTTTTCTCTATACGGACAATCTGTCAAACTAACACGTACACTTCAAAACGAATTTACTCTAAATCACATTATTGTCAAGATTAATATTTTAATCTTGAATTAGTGGTATTATAATACGATTTAATGCGAAAATTAAAGATGTATCCCCCCTAGCTTCAATCCAAATTTAACTTCAGTGATGATGTTTTTTTTTGGTAGGTGGAATAATTCAAGCCCTCGAACCTGTTCGAGCTGCTGTGGGATTACTCTGCCGTGAACTCTGCCGACGTGATGCCCCAATTTATGGTGGATCAAGCCCCACAAATTGCTGCCAATTTATTCGATGCCCTCGACGAATGAATCCAAGAGCGACGATCAGAATGCGCCGATGTTTTTGCTTGTTTTAATAATCCTGCCATAAAGCAATCGACCAGAAACGACATCCAGAGGTACTTTAATTAAGCAAGCGGACGAGATCTTGAAGCGTGTAAACCTTCCTGATGCAATCGTTGAAGCTGAGACAACGACCACACCTGACCATCGGTACGAAAAAGATGCCTCTATGGACGATTTGTCTGGTTTATCGGTTAAAGAACAACTTGTTAAGAGACTGCAGCCAGGATCCTTGAAAGCAATCCATAAAGAATTTTCCTACTATGAATCTAAAGGGATTAAGGGCAAGTACTTGACACTGATTTTCGACGCTCTTGGAACCATTCGTCCATTGAACCAGAGAGGACACTCTCAGAAGTTGGTAACATTGCCAACAACATTCGATGAATCGCTCAGTACGTTATGTCTACCTAAGTTTCACTTTGACCGACTCAACAAGCAATGATTTTAACATTTGAAATTTGTCAATAAATATTGGTTTTCACCCAAATGTCCAAATCAAAAGTTTTTTTTCACCGGTATTACCGGTATTGACTCCACCAACTACCGAAATCCGAGATGTGACCAGCAGGCGCAACGCCAACTTTCAAACGGTTCAGAACATCCTTGCTAGGGAAGAATACAAGTATTACATAGCCAGTAATCGATGACGAAACATACGTCAAACTCGATTTTAAGCAGCTTCCTGGTCAACATTTTCACATCGTGACTGGACGTTGGGATGTGCCGGGAAGATTCAAGTTCGTGTTTGCCGACAAGTTCGCGAAGCAGGCCATTATTCGACAAGCGATTGGCCGTCGTAGCCTGAAAACGGAACCATTCGTCACATCCTCGACGATGACATCCCAAGTATACATCGAAGAATGCCTGAAAAAAGCATGTATTGCCTTTCATCCGCAAGCAATGGCCCTATTTGGCCAGCTGCCACTACTCCAAGGTGGTTCTGGAGTGGTATGTTGTCAACAAGATCAATTTTGTGCCCAAACTAATGAATCCTCCGTCCTCCGAATTGCCCGGAATTTCGACCAATCGAAAAATACTGGGCAATCTCAAAGCAGCGACTTCGATGAAGCGGCGAGCCAGTCAGTGAATCCAGCAAATGCGGGCAAAATAGAGGAAATGCGCTGATTCCGTGTCCGTTTCCACTGTGCGGGCGCTAATGAGCTCTATCAAGAGGAAGGTTCGCTGTAACTTTGAAATTTTGATAAAAGTACTGTAAAGCAACCATTAATGGACTTTTTAAACTTAATGCCAATTTACTACCAATTTCCTTTTAGTCAGCCTTCATTTTGCTGGTGAAACATCGCCCCAATTCTGAAGGTGGAAAAACAATTGAAGGGATTCCATGAACCTATCTCCAACCATTTCGATAATGAAATACAGAGACGTACACGGTGTTCAATAAGTTCGGATACACTTTCAAAATTTGTTAAAAAAATGAAAACATGTTTTTTTATTTTTTGGATTTATGTTATTGAAAGCTATGTTTACAAGGAACGTTTACAACATTTCTCTTGGAATGACCCCCCCTTTGTACTCCTTAACGAGCTTCAAACGTTTCTCGAACGCGTCGCAGGCGGCACGCACGGACTGCATGGGCATTTCGTCCCAGATTTTGAGAATTACCGTCTTGAAATGATCCAAAGTGCTGACCTTGTATTCGTTCAGCTTCGCCATCATATAGGACCAAACAAAAAGTCGAGAGGATTCAAGTCCGGGGAGCTGGGAGGCCACAAAGTTTTGTCCAGAAAGTCGGTTAAATTGTCCCGACACCAGGCTTGAACCACATTTGCCGTATGGGCTGGTGCACCGTCCTGCTGGAACACGTAGTGCTCATCGCCGTAGAGGCTTCGGAGACTGGGGGCAACAACCTTTTCCAAAACCTCAGTTTTGTAGTACGCCGCGTTGATTTTGACGTTTTTTTCAATAAACACCAAGGGTAGCTTTACCACGTTTGCATACTGCCCCCAAACCATCACCGACGCGGCACTTTGGAACCGAGGGATGTTTATATTGGATTCAGGAATGCTGTCCCTCGATGGCGCCCACACCCGGTCATTTTGCACATCTGTGCGGCTGCTGCAGCACGAACAGTTTCTCGTCCGAAAAACAAACTCCTGACCAGCGTGCCGAGAGAGGATCCTCTTAGCTCGATCCAACCGCTTTTTGCTGGTAGCCTCCGAAACGCCATGGACCTTACGTTTTTTGTAAGGCCTGAAACCAAGGTCCTTGGTGAGTATGGTGAGCGGTTCCAATGGAAACGTTGAGATCTGCAGCCGTTTTCCGGATTGAGCGGTTCTTTTTGCGCCGAAATCGCTCCCTCACGATCTTGATGACCCGTGGAGTCCTCGCTGAACGCGGCCGACCGGATCTCGCACGGTCATTGGTCGAGGACGTCTCCCGGTATCGCCTGTTGGTCGTGTAGACAAAGTTCCGCTTGACCCCATGCGATTTCAGCAGCCGGAATATATCGCCGGGTCGCTCACCGTTCAAAAAACGCTTAATTACGAAGTCCCGATACTCTTTCATCGCGCGTAACAAACGAACAACAACTAACAGAATGTCAACACCGCGCACATTCGGTAGCGTATGAATGAAGCTAAAGCTGACACCAATACCAATGCAGAATATGTACATGGCGCATACCTACGCAATGATGAAAACTTGTATTCGAACTTATTGAACACCGTGTATATCCACAACGATACTTCCATTCACCGTGAAATTAGTGACTGGACCATCCTGACGTGAAAACGTATATCTTCGGTCCATGGTGACACATTCACCTACCGTCCCTTCTGGTGTTATTTTTATCGCCTTTCAAGTGCGCACTTTTCTTCCCACCTTATTCATTAGCGTTTTTGATGGTGTTTTCTTTTCATAAATGAGGATTCGTTGTGTAAACACTTCAGGCAACTTTTATTCGTTACGGCTGTGGAAATTACACATCATTGTCTTTTAATAGAAATAGAAGGGAAACGGACTGTGGCTGCTTGGTCACATTGTGAATCGCAAGAATCGAAGACTTAGGGCTTATCTCATTTTGCCACTGAAAAGCTAATGTCTGGCTGTCTGTCTTCCATCTTCCATCAAAGGCTCAGGGAATTAACTTTAAAATCTTTTTAACCGTTTCATTATCAGGTTCGGACGAAACGAAGGAATTAGGAAAATCAGTACGTGTGTGCTTAGCTTCAGAAGGCATTTGTGGGAGATAATTGCTGATGCATTTTTTCCCATGCTGATTTTTTTTCTACGCTTGACTCAAACCCCTGACAGTTGACAAATCTCAAGTGCGTCAGGTGGGGAAATGAAAGAAAAACATTGACTCGACAAAAATATGCGTACGATTTGTTTATCCAAGGGCGAGGGCTGACGAATTATGACGATTGCCGTGGTGGGATGCAGCAGGAGAGAGCAACGTGAACAAAAATATGTTAATGATTCAATCGCATTAATACCTGTCTCGTAGTAGAATCCGAGAGCACGATGATTCGAAGAAAGCTTTGGAAGAAAGTGGGAAAAAAGTCTTGTGTGGCTGTGGCTGCAGGACAATAGAAATGTTAAAAAATGATTCAGACTTTTCTCCCGAAACCGATGAGTTGGTCTGACTAATGAGAAATCGTTGGAAACTTTGTGGCCAGGGTACTTTTGTTCAGCCGAGCAGGATCTGTTTTTGCAAGACGACCACTTGTAAGTGAAAGAAAATATTGTGATAGGATGCTTTCCATTCCCTTAAGTTGTTGTTTCTAATAACGCTTTTTTTTGGTTGCTTCTCGGTATTCAATTCTGAAGAAACACGACAGACGGTCCGGGATGGAATTTGGGTGGAAGTTTAATTAACGATGCATCCTCCTCCGAAACCAGTAGCTTGAATGGCGACAGTATGTCTAGGTGATGCTCGACAGAAGCAGTTGAATACATTTGTCGAAAAACTTTTCCTAATGTTTTAATAATAATATAGTGAATACAGTATGTAAAACCCGCATTAATCCACCGATGGTGAGACTGAACCCTTCCCTTACATTTGACCAGAATTACAAACTCAAATGTGGGCATTATTGTACTGGATACATATTTTCATCAGAAATTCCAAGAAGATTCAGAAATATTCAATATGCCATACATTCAGTTGATAAAATGAACTATTTGTCAATCCTAAACGTATTGTTCAGGATTGAACAAAAATTCAAATATTACCATTATTAATCTTTAATGACCTGTTTATGTTATTTATATAGAAGAGGAAATTACATAAATATTAGAAATTTCATACAATTAGTCCATAGAATGCATTATTAGACTATCCTAAGTATCAATTTCGATTATCGATATGGATTCAAGATGCTTAATAAGTACATATTCGTTGAAAATAGTAAATGGAGACTTTGTGTAATTTTCGAATATACTCGTTGCAGTTCAAAACCAGACCACTCGAGCCAATCGATGCTGCTCTAATTCTATACAGTCGCATAGTGTGGCTAGTCCGCTGTATGTGCTATACAACGCACCAGATGCGACACAATAGAATGCAAGCGGCATCGATTGGTGTGATTGGACTTGTTCGGTTTTACACTGCAACGAGTATATTTTCATCTCACAATTATGTGCTCTCAGGTATTGTTTTGGTCATATCTCCATGATTATCCAATCATAATGAAATTTTGACTAGTTATTTGGAGATATCATAGCTTTGACCATTGATGGCACCAACAAAACTAAAATCGGTACACAAATAGCTCAGTATGTAATCGGAGACTAAACTGTTTGATAACTATTATAATAGGCCTTCAAGTACTGTTTCGTTCATATCTTCGTAACGAAATGTCCGAATGAAAAAAAAATCAATAGCGTTCTATGGGAATGTTGTAGCTTCCATTTGCCGTCAACAGAACTGAAATCGGTTCACAGATGGCTGAGAAACCGATGTGACATTATTTGTAACGCACACACATACACACACACACACACACACACACACACACACACACACACACACACACACACACACACACACACACACACACACACACACACACACACACACACACACACACAGACACAGCACAGACATGTGCTCAGTTCGTCGAGCTGAGTCGAATGGTAGTAGTGACATCGGCCCTGTAGACCTCGGATAAAAAGTCGAGTTTTCAAGCGATCTTAATACCCTTCTATTGATGTAAGAAGGGTAAAAGGCCCCTAACGGTTGTTCACTCGAATAAAAATATCCATATAGTTGCTCTATTTTTTTGTTGGTATCACAGTGGTAGCAGGCCCTTTCTTTTAATCTGCATTGGTTATTGGTAAAATTCGCTTCTATGAGCCTCTATTTTAAATCAACAAACAGACGTTCCTAGGCTATGGTGCCCATTTGGTCACTGTTCGTGATGATTCAAATAGTTTTAATAAAGTTGATTCGCTTTCAAGTATTCTGTGTTTTCTTGTCCATGTTGAGTTCTCGTCAGTGTACTGTGTATTTCTGTGTCTTGTTTTATTCACAATAATGTGTACGTGATTTAAGTCTTCTATTGTGTTTGATAGTTACTGTATTTCTATTTGATACCTGGATTAAATTGTATTTATTTATTACCATGTCTCATGTGTTCCCTTGCAACCCCAATCCTGGGGATGACCCTTGTAACCCTATACATTTTTGAAGAGCTTACCTGAATGATGTGCAGCCATATACTTACTACCTAAACCGCATTCGACGCTGGCTGAGCAGCTGCTTGAATTCCGCAACCGCTCGCGTCCATCATCATTGCAAACCCGCATGCAGACCAAGGTTAGTATGAAATGGTGATGAAAAGATGATTTTTGTATTTGGTGTATGGAGATTATAGGTGATATTCTCACAACGAGTGATGTTCTGATATTCTCACAAAATATAATAATTGCTTGACTAAACCCTAAATTACAGCCTACTCTACAGTTTGTGATCTAGTTGCTATTCAAAATTTAAATATATTTCATATAAGAACTAATTTGAAACTTTGAAAAGAACTTGTCTACCTTATATCTAGCGGGTGTAGTTTTTTATTTGTTTGTCCTTTCTATTTATTTAAAGTGTGGTATGAAGGATAAAATCTCAGGTCCTCGCATAACAACTGATAACAGCCGATTTGCCGCTTTGAACTTTATAAACAAGGAGATAATACGACAACAACGACCGTATGCCATTGCATATGATTCATCTAACACTGCTACTGATAAAAGTCACACGGATAGGTTTATTCTATTGCTTCTAATGGTGTTTCCTAAGCGGACCCTCCGCGTCCTATCTCGAATATACATGCTTGTCACCATCGGTCTGATACCCTGATCCGTAAATTCACTTCTTTCGAAAATAGTGCAAATACATTCAGTTATTAGATTAAAATGAATAAACCAGGTATTTCGTTTATTCATTCCATAAAACGAATGAATGAATAACAACATAAATTGCCACGAAAATGAAAAGTGTACTTTTAGTCTTTTCCCTTCGACTGAAAGCAAGTCTAAGAGTGAATTGCGGCATAACCCGTCAGTATCACGCCTTATGTTAGTGCCTTTATGTAAACGTTCTACGACGTGGCAGTGAAAAAATGACTAGAATTTGTAATACTTTCACTATTGGTCAAATTTTTGGTCTAACATGCATGTTTATAGCACGAGAGGGATGACTTTAATTCAAGAGACTATTCACCCATCAGAGGACTGAACTCGACTACAGAGAAGAATTGTTCTATGACCAAAGCTAACTCGACATAAGCGGACCCTCCACGTCCTACTCTTTTCATAAAACCTTAGCCTTTAATTCTTTGTCAGCATCTGGCCTAACTATCACTTTTTGATGACGTTTGACGGTATAATCGTTCGAAAGGTATAATCCCTAGCTAAATAATATGTTGTTGGAGTTTGTGCTTTAATCACGGCTGTCGAATAGACCCCACATTTAAATTATAATATATATTTGAATAGTCTGCACCTGAAACATCAAGACTTATCATTAGTTGCTCACATTCATGATCAAAACACTCACCCATCTCGATAATGAAGCGAACAATCAGATTACTAATGATACCAACTGTATAGGTATATTTGATGTTTAATCAATGACAATTAAAAAATAAGCAACAATGAAAAAACTGTCAAGCAAATGAAAAGGGCACTTTTTGTCGTTTCCCTAAATTATTTGATATCAGATATTTTTAGATTGTTCGTAGCTTCGTCTAAGTGTGCATTGTGGCTTAACCCGCCAGTGTCACACCTCTTTCAGTGCCTTCAAATAAACGTACTACGACGTGGCGATTAAAACAAGGAAATTGTGATACTATCACTGCTGATCATGTTCTTGGTCTCCCATGCTGGCCTTTTGCATGGGATTAGCCCTCTCACCTACGACAAGGTGACAACCATGATCTTCGAGAGGGGATAAAATTAACCATACAAGTACAAAACAATAATATAAAATAACATTAAAATCATGAATCTTATTGTTTATGAATCAGATAAATGAAAAATGCATATTGTCATTAACAATACACTCTATAGGCTAGGAGAACAACAATTGAGAAAAATACAATTAATAGAGCAAAGGCTTGTAAGATGGAACAGCGCCACTTTTGACATTCATAGCGACAACACGATCGCGTTGACAAGTTTTAACCTCATTTTTTTACTATTCTTCAATTTTCATTTGCTTTTGGAGTGAATACACTAATTCGATCTAGCTCTTCCAGGTTTCATTGTTCGAAAGTTGTGAAATAATTAAAATAGCAATGATTTCTTCTGCTTAGTAAGTGGAAGTTTCCCATCGATATCAAAAGGTTAACATTTGTGTTGGCTAGCATTTTTTGTGTTTTTTTATGATCCAAAGGCATTTCCAAACAAATCGTAAAGTGAAACAATTTTTTTATGTTTTGTCGAGCTTGTACGATTGAACACATTTTTTTTTCGTTTTAAAACATATGAATGACATTTTTTATGTTTGAAAATGCCATGGAATCAATAATAAATTGAAATATTACAATACATTTTTCAAAATTGCAATTTTCGATGAATTTCGAAAATTGGCCATAATTTTTTTTTATTACTATAAATAATCAGTTCCGTGGGCAAACTTGGAGCCTTTTAGTTCCTCTTTCGAAAAATCCTCGAAAAAATAAAAATTCTACATGTTACGAGCAAAAAACGAATCGTGTTCCATCTTGCAAGCCATTTTTAGAAATTGCTATTTTGAATGGATTTCGAAAATAGGCCATAACTTTTTTTTTTTGATGACTATAAATAATCAGTTCCTTGAACAAAGTTGGAGCCTATTAGTTCTTCTTTCGAAAAATGTCTTCGGATCCGCGAAAAAATAAAAACTATACATGTTACGAGCAAAAAACGGATCGTGTTCCATCTTACAAGCCTTCCCTATATTAATTGAGTTTGTTCGGAAAATAATGATTTTTTCCACAGCTAAGATACATAACAACTCCCTTTTTCTATTGTCGATGTCTCAATTTACATTAGATTCTATTGAGGTAACAATAACTTCTATTTTCAACTTATCATTGTGAACAATACTATCAATTGTACATACTATAGATTCTATTGTATTTGATCAAATGTTTCTCAAAATTTTACCCCATCTTCTTTCTTTTGTACTAATCGATAAAACATTTCTTGTAGTTTTCATTCTTGTCTGATGCTGAGTCGCAAATATTACAATTCGGTCAGGTGCCAAAAATGGCCCTCTCAAAGTTGACTGTCGTGGTTCAAAATTCGGATACTCGGTCGGAGTGCTGTGTTGACCTTCGGCAGGTTCAAACGTGACTGTAGTCGACAAATTGGCCGTTGGTGTACCTGTCACATGTTGATGTCGCTCGCTGGTTGCACTGATCAAACTGTTCGTTGTAATTCCATTGTGATGGTCGTTGGTTCTGTTCTGTTCCATAGACGTCTGGTCTCCACAGTACACTGAGGTATTTGCATCTTGTACATACTTCCTATTTCTCCTACTTGTATCTGGTAGTCACGTTCGTTCAACATTCCGCAGTACTTTCCGGCTTCAATTGTACATAGACTTCTTGCCCTCGATGTAGTTTGGGCAAAGCTGTCGTGATGGAATTTAGACTTCACCTAATCTGCCTCTATATCGTCTTTGACTCGGTCTGCATTCACTGGCTTGATTTTTAATTGATGTTGGTATTGTGGTACAGGAAA
The DNA here is from genome assembly GCA_034211315.2 of Aedes japonicus. NCBI lineage: Eukaryota > Metazoa > Arthropoda > Insecta > Diptera > Culicidae > Aedes > Aedes japonicus. Next base: position 15,675 of record JASCZW010007846.1, read on the forward strand.
AATTCCCCTGGTTCTCCTTCCCATAAGCTTCTGCGTTGGTGTGTGTCCACTCCAGCTCGTTCTTAAACACCTTGGATGATTTTCGAACTTGGGCCTCCATTATGGCCCAAAATCTTTCCACCAGACGAATCTCTGGTGGATTTGAGGGTTGGCGGTTTTTGGTACAAAATCAACGTTATTATCTCTGTACCAATCCAACGTCAATTGCGCGTAATGGCATGATTCCAGGTTCGGCCAAAATAATGTCTCGCCTCCGTGAAACCGCAGGAAGGGCAACAGACGCTTCTGGAGGCACTCGGTGCGGTAAATTTCGCTGTTGATGGTACCCGTTGTGACGTACGGTTTACTCAGCTTACCGCATTGGCATATGGCCTGCCAGAGCCAGTATTTTTTGGCGAATTTGTCCACTTTCTTCTTCCTTATGTCTTCCGGAACATCAAACCGTGATTTGGCAACGTAGAACTCTCACTCTGATATTTGCTTTGCGTCTGCCTTATAGAGGTTTCGTCATCCATAACCACACATCGGCTTCGTTAACCACTCTCGATACAGCTTTGTTGGATTTGGCCGCCGTGTTTTGTTGATCACGCCGGTTCGGTGCCTTGCGGACTTTGAATACACGAAGCCTAGCTCGTTTCATGGTTTGCTGAACGAACCAGGCGGAACAATTTGCCTTCAGAGCCGCGTCGCGAATCGAAAGTTTTGGATTACACTTGAAATAATCCAACACCTTCCGGGCCTTCACAGGGTCAGCTTCTTCGATTTTCTTCCACTTCCAGCCCGCCGCTCGGTCGTCTGGGACTCCTTAAACGATTTTACCACCTTAGACACAGTTGTGTGGGTGATTCCCAGTTGTCTTCCGATCCATCTCATGGTCGCAGTCGGATTTTCCATACCGGCGCGCAAAATTCTTCGGCAATTTTCTTCTTGTTTCGATGACACCGTAATAACCGCTGAACCCATTGTTATGAAATTTTGCACATGTAAACAATTCACTTCAATTTTCAATTTTTACCCACGGACAAAAAAGTTACACACGGATAAAAATGGTGCATTTTTTTCGAGTACAGGCCTTAGGCTATGGTGACTCGTGATAAGTTACTCGATTATCTTCGACGATGGTTGGTTGCTTATGAAATTTTCAAAAATAATTCTACGTGGTTTATGAACCGGCCTTTAGTATTGCTGCTGGGTGGGCGGGAATTATTGGTTTTAACCGACGCGACGTAAAAATAAACGCCAAGTTGAAGATAATCGAGTTAGACGCCATAGCCTGGTAAGATTCAATACAATTCCACGCATTCAATAACAGCTCTTCCCAAAAGTAAGGCCTGTATCCACAATAATCCGGACACCTCAAAACTTAAGTCAAATATAAATGTCACATTACATTTGAATTGTAGTTGTTATTTCATATTCATTGGATGTAATTGGACAATTCATGAAGTCAAATCATAGTTGTATCAATGATATTTGAATGAAATTCTGGAACTTTGCGTTATATTGCTCTTTGATTCGTAGTGATCTTGAATATGGAGTGCAAACCTGGGCTCCATACCATGCTGTCCAGGTATCGCATATGGAAAGTATCCGGAAACGCTTTGTGAGATTTACCTCACTACGAGCGCCTTGGACGAATCGCGTTAACCTGACACCATACAAACAAATATGTGCACTTATTGGATTGGAAACATTTCAAGCTGAACTATGCATAAGGTCCTTAGTAACATTGAGAGATTATCTTCGTTGACTTTCTCTTTGCGTTCTTACAGCTGTGTAATTAAGGATCCAGTAAGATTGATTTGACTCAATCGAAATCGACAACAAGAGTTTACCCCTGTGTCACTTAGGACCCATTGCATTGTTCACCTTGAGTCGACATTATGGCCCATTTGGCCTAATGGTATTCAGTCCAATGACGTTCGGGCTAATGACCCCATGCACTGAAAATGTAGAATAAACCTCGGACACAAAAGTCACATATATCCAACACAAATTTAAAATTACCTGTTGGCTATGACCAGGGATGGTTTCAATCTCTCATTTATCATTAAATTGCGTAAAATGTAGGAAAATTTATTTGTAGATTATAATAGAAGTAACAATTTGTGTACAACTATAACCTTCATCTCTAATTAATTGCAGATTAGAGCGAACATTACCTAACAACAGCTTCTAAATTAATGTAATTGCGAATCTCTGTCACTCTCGTCGTTGAGGAACATTGTGTATTAGAGTTATGAATTGACACAGTTTAGAAAAATTGTAGTTTGTATTCCGGCCTACAAAAATCATTCTACAAAACTATGCTGCTGAAAAAAGATTGCACCCAATTTGAGACGCAATTCGAGAAATTGCGTGTGACTGTATTTGATAGCTTAGTTTGAAACGCAATTATTTAGTAATCTTCTTGTCTTCACTTATTTGGTAATCTTTTTTGACGCAAATGAATGTCAAAATGAATGCATGAATGAAACCATCACTGGCTGTGACGCGCGATAGAAATACATCATGTTAATCAGAAACTTACACTTTCTTTTAAAACTGCGTATGGTAACGTTGGGCAAATTCAAACTACTTTTAGCAACGTCCGACATTCGGTACATTATAGTGCATTGACGGACACCCACATAGCAGATTTTACCCCATTCATTGATATTAAACAGATACGATTGAAACCCGGCGTGTGAAATGCGCTGCGACGCGTCGTCGCATTGTTGGCGTCGTTCCATGGGGAGAAAATATGCATTGCATTTCTAACCCCATGGGATACCGTCGATCGCGTCTCCATCCCAGAGTTTGTTTGTTTATTTTCAAGTATTTCCACCAGACTGTTGGACGCGGTTCGTTTCCCTTTCTTTTGTTGTTGTTTGTGGTCGTTCTGTGGGTGACTCTCTTGTCGGTTTGAAGGAATGGGAAAAAAAAGTTTTGCACTGTGATAGGTGCCAAGAAAGAAACGGATTTCGGACGATTTGCAATCGTAATTCTCGGTTCCAGGGAAAGTAGAAGGGCAGCCAACAATCCATACTTTAATTAATGGACCGTCCTCGAGATGAGATCCATCTCAAAGTCAAACCAAACCTACCGCAAGCAGTTCCAAAATTTCAAACCACATGGTTTAGTCTATGTTGCAGACCGACCAGACGACACACGACGGCAGCCCAAAGTGGCTCGTCGGTTCACGTGTTTATGAATCAAGTTTACGTCAATATTTGTGGAAAAAATAATGTGATATTTATTTGTTTTAAACCCGAAGATCAGGGATGATTTGTTGTTGGCTTCGTTCACAATCGCAACAATAACACAAGTATCGTTCGGAATCTTTGTTTTCCATGTCGAGTCTAATCCCGAAATCCGTGGAGGCAAATGGTAGATACTTCTGCCTTTTTTTTCGGTTTGGATACCGTGTCCATGTGGTTGGGCCGTAATTGATGATGATAATATTTATACTGAAAAATATTTTGAGCCAAAACAATAGTATTCTCTAGATTTAGTTCATGTCGAGGAAAAATTATGCCGTTGATCGATACACGGTGTGTTTAGTAGAATGATTAACATAGTGATGTTAACGTGAAATTCTTCGTGCTGAGTTGTAAAAAAACTATAAAAACATAGCGACAAATATCACGCGGTAGAGCAGAACAATACGCAATCAACACACACACACATCGTTGAGATTGAGATAGTGCGGTATTATCAGTGCGCCCCGAGTGCTAGTCGGTGATAAAAACGGACTGAATTTAATTTTGCTTCAATAAAATAAAAACTGGAGTGAATCTAAAATATGAGTACTGAGCTCCGGTCAAACGACCGGATGATCCCACGCTCCGCCACGGGACCCCCGGGGAGAATCCTAGGTCCACAAGGCAATGGAAGACTTCTGTAATGGATGCGCGAAATGAGGATGAAATGCGTGAATCTATGGTCACAGACAGACGTTTAAGCAAGAACAAAATTAATCGATAACTTTGTGTAAATTTTTAAATCGCAATTGCTGCTTCACTAACGCCACGTAGTTCACTTAATCGAGTAGCCCACTGATGTGGCAAAGTTGCGGCATCTGCTAGCATGTCAAAATACCACTCCGTCGTTCGCCACATGCCACCCGATATTGAAACGATGTATTGACGTGCAATTAGATGCCACATAGCGGATACAAAAGTGACAGATTTGCTTTTTGCTAGTTTGCTATTGTCATTTGGTGATTCCTTTTAAATTGACGGTTGTGAAATTTTACACACGCTGAGATTCAAGGTGGAATGGCTGTGCTATGGTGCTTGTACTGCGCTGTAAAGTTGAAACAGAAGGAACGAATATCGAAAATGGATAGTGTCGGCTTCCTGAGCCATTCTCCATATCACCAAATGGCAATTGGTGAGAAAGAAACTAGAACTGTAAAAGCTTCCCGTGAGGGACTTGGGTCACGTTACCTCCTCCGCACGAACTCTAACACGATCGCTGAAAAGCTGAAGAAGATGACAGAACTCATCGACGGAACACAGATCGAAATCTTCTCGCAACCAACACTCAACACGGTTCAGGAATATTGTGGAAAACCTGACTCAGCCATCACCAACGAAAAAAGGATAGAAGAGATGATCCTGAAGGTGTTAAGGCAGTTCGACGAATCAAAAAACGTGTCAACGGAAATTTTCAAAACACTCCTCTGATGGTTCTAATGTTTCATGGCACGACAAGGAAAGACAAACCATTTGTATCGCCACCAGCTAAAGGAGATTTTAGTATTGATGAAGCTTTGCATCCACTATGGAAGAATGAAAAATTTCATACTGCTAATAAAAACATATTGACGATTACTTAAAACAGGAAACAAAAAGTTCCCAAGGCATACAAAAAAATCAAAAGTTTACTAAATTTAGATAAATAGAAGGATATGTGTAAAGCACTTGATGCAGACATATAATCAGCATATGAAAGGTACAATACAAGGGTGGAAAATAATATAAAATCCATTCCAAAGGCGTACGAAGGAAACAATGAAAATGTGTAACTTTCCATCACGCAAGCAGTTCGAAGAGTTTGATGGTTATGATACCGGAGATATTTGTGATCAGTTTGCACACTTTTTCCAACATATCTACAAGAAATCCAACGGTGTTCTTGACCTAAACTATGTTTCCTATCTACTTGAACATGAAAATGGCGTATCAGTTTAAAATATCACTGTTCAAGAAATTTTAATGGTGTTAAATGGTCTTGATGCTGGAAAAGGACCTGGTCCTGATGGAATACCTCCAGTACTATTGAAAGAACTAGCAACTTCTTTTGTATCACCCCTGTTTTTGCTCTTTAATTTATCACCTTTCCACTATTCTGGAAAAAAAATCATTTTCAATACTAGTATTTAAATCTGGCAAACGATCAGACATCAAAAATTAAAAATTATATTTCAAGTAAATATTCCTAAAATGTTCAAAGCGATTGTCAATCAAACATTATTCAACCAGGTCAAAAAATGGATCTCAAATAATCAACATGGTTTTTTCAAACGCAGATCAACATCTATTAATTTATTGGAATTTTTCTTTAGGTGCAATGGATAGAGGAAATTATGTGTAAGCTTTATATACTGATTTCAGCATTGCGTTTGATAGATTTGACATTCAATTGCTACTTATTAAACTTAAGCGTGTGTGTTTAAACAGAACACTATTAAAATGGATCGAATCTTATTTGATAGATATAACACAGGTGGTACGTTTCAAAGGAAATATCTCTAGAGCAGTTAATGTCACCTCAGGAGTTCAACAGGGATCTTATTTAGGTGCTCTTTTATTTTGTTGATGATGTTAATCTTATGTTAAATCATCTAAACGTTATTATCTATGCTGTTGATATGAAACTGTACATGGAAATCTGTAGAAGGTAAGATTTGCAACATTTTCAGAGCAAAATTAATGTCTTCTACGAATGGTGCATCATATGATATTCGAGAAAACATACACATCATATCACGTGTACTCTAGGAAATCAATTAATTGAAAGATACAACAAAATGAGAGACTAAGGAGTTATTTTTGATTCTAAGTTAACCTTCGCAGATCATTTTAATACAACAATTCTTAAAACAAATAATATGTTAGAATTCATCAAAAGGTTCAGCTATTATTTTTAGGATCCATATGCCATCAAAAAACGTTATGTAGCGTACGTAAGATCTATTATCGAATATTGCTCCGTTGTTTGGACTCCATTGCAAGAAACATACATTAGTCCTATAGAATCTGTATTAACAAATTTTGGTATTTGCTCTTAGAAAAATAGGCTGGAGTGCATTTCCTATTCCTTCGTATGAGTTGCATGTTGCACGTTAATTGATGCTGAATCACTGAAGAAAAGACGAGAATTTGCCATGATCTCTTTTGTTAATAATGTTATCTTGCAGCGTATGAAGTTGGCAAACTTTTTAGAAAGTTTGAACTTTTATGCACCATTGCGTATTTTAAGAATTATGAATTTATTTCATGTAAGGCCTCAGAGAACAATTATTGCTAAGAATAGACCAACCAATAGAATGATGAACATCTATAATGAATATTGTGAAACAATTGATACCTCAAGGCTATGCCTAAATCGACAATAAGAAAAATATTGACTGCAAGAGTTCTACGCAATAGATACTAACTTTGAATAAATGTAAACGTAAATGAATAAACGTTAACGTGTATGTAATCTACAATGATTGACAAAATAAATAAATAAATAAATAAATAGATAATAAGTAGCACAAATGGTAAGAGCGCCTAAAACAAATCCAGTACACGTAGTAGCACTTATGATCTTCCAAATAATGGCTCAAAAACCTACTGAACAATCTGTACGAAATCTCGGTTCAGACCCAGCAACAAACATGGACACGATAAAGGACGGCAGACAACTATCTACCTACGCAAAACTAGACCCCAGCAACACACATGATTCAGGATATCGATAAAACACCATGCAAGATTCAACTAACTACGAAGAAAAGCAGTCTGAAGAATCAACTCTTCCCGTAGAACGAGGCTCAACACGTCGAGTAATCTCCGTTTTGTGATGGTCTTACTCCACTTTACTGGAGCGCATCCATCCCTCGACAATGTCGATAGAATGTATGGTCGTTAACTCCACCTTTTCTAAGGAATCTCCATAAACCTCTAGGGTGATGTCGTCCACAAAGCCGATTATTTCTACTCCGTTACCCCGTTCTATCACAACACTTCGTCATATATCGTGTTCCAGAGCACCGCCCAAGTGTTTTTTTTTAATAAGTTCGTTTATAAAGGGTGTTAGGCTCAGGCGTTTGTAACACTTTACGGAGCCGATATTCAATATTGTTATAAACCATCTTTCATTTTTTTTCGATTTTAGCAAAAGCAGGGTGTCAATTCCTCATGGCTAGTTCGAGGCTAATGGGTCACATTATCGTTTGGAAGAGGCTGGGCAGGTAACTTATGTTAGATATTGTTTGCTGCTCATCATTGTGACATCTTCCAAATCCTCGGTCCCTGTACGGAAGGAACTGAAAGCAGATGGTTGACCACAGTTTGCTGGGCAGGTACAAGTAGCACAGAAACTAAAGGATAGTATAACTGGGACACAATGGCAGGGCACCCAACAATGCCAATACCATACAGCTTTAAGTTTTATGAAAGAGGTGTCAATAGGTTTCATATTTGTTTTTAGGTTTATGAAAACCTACACAGATTGTTTACAACAATCTTAAAACCTTGTTAAAAATATAAAATCAGAACCATAAAAAAATCAGGACAACGAACTCGATATCACCAGGTAGCGCGATCGTTCTTGAAATTTCTCTAACATATTATTATCAGTTGAAAGCCAGCGAAGGCTGTCATTCGTCATCTATCCTGAACAATAAGTAGAATAAAAATTTGGTCGACTTAAACTTGAAACGTCGAAAGAAGAGATGTAACGCATCGCACGTGCATGGCGAAAATCCATACTACTCTCACGCCAAGTTGGTGAAATTGTTGAATGTGGCTAAATCAACTGTTACCAATGTACTAAAAGTGTTTCGTTTAACGATTGTCAAACCGGAACCGTCAAGCAGGAAATTTATCTGAGCGAGTGCCTACTAAAACGTCTACTGCCTTTCCTGAAGCGACACAATTGTTCCGTTCTATTTTGGCCGGATTTGGCATATTGCCAGTGCGGAAAAAAGGCCATGCTGCAAACAACGTTCAAGTGGTGCCCAAGGGCAAGAATCCTCCCAACACGCCAGAGCTCCGTCCAATCGAACAATATTGGGCCATCGTCAAGCGGAACCTTAAGAAGACTCAAAAATCTGTTGTGAGCGAGAAACAGTTCAAGGCAATCTGGCGTTTTGCGGCGAATAAAGTGGACAAGGAGACTGTACAAAATCTTATGGCAGGTGTAAAACGAAAGACCCAGCAATTCAAATTCGGTAAAAAGGACGCTTAACTGAATATTAACGTTAACAGACGTTTAATTTAAAATAGAATTGTTACTATCAGTTCATTTTATAATATCCCTTCGTTATATTATTTTTATTATTTTACATGACATCCCAAGTAACATTGTCAAAACCATCGAGCTTTAATTAGTTTTATTAAAGTTTTAAGGAAGCCACTGGAAATCAATTTAGTTTAATAATGGTACCAAGGAGTACCAATAGTCTTCTAAAATTCCTTCTACTCCTATCAAAGGTTTAATTTTGACTTTATGATCTCGTAAAATGCTGTTTTGAAATGCTGTTTTAGGACACATCTTATTATGGTCAATTGAAAAAGCATTTTAAAACCACTTTGCTTCCAGTAAATGCATTAGATGACAAATTGGCATTGTGGAAAGTCAACAAATGACTAAAGAGTTTTATAGTAGCAATCGAAAAGATAAATTCGCTTTTTCCCAAAACAGTTATTTTTTTCCAATCGCCATATTAAAATATATGAAATAAATGAAATGTGGAAGAATAAAAACACCAAATTTTAAATGTAGTTCAATGAACTGTAGATCAGAGACCAATTTTGGCATTCTGTTAGATAACCTTTCATTTTCAGGATTAATTCCATAAATTTTCAGGAAATTCATGATTAATCTATCGAATATATATATTTTAATTTTGTTTTTGTAGATTTAAAGCATTAATTTTCGGCTCTTATCGTGCCAATATTTACCATAAAGTTAAATGTGCATATGATTTGGAGCATGATATGCTGTGAAAAAACTTCATTTGTTTTGGATACTTTTCTATCAAACAAAATTTCCCGCAACGCTAGAACTTTTTTTTCCTAGATATTATTTACTGCTTAATGAATCAGAAGAGCAGATAATCGAACAAAACAGAACAACAAAAATCAACCACGATATCACCATGTTTGACAGCTGTGGCCATTTGGCCCTATGCTGGTTTTTATAGTAGCCAATAGGTTTTATGAAGGTTCTCAAGTGGTCATAACCCCTTTTACTAGATCATTTTCAAAATCTGTATGGTCTTGTAAAGGTTTTATTGATATGTTTTAACAACCGTCTATAAAGTGGGCCACTTTGTACCCATTTCGGCTTTATAGATGCATAGAGGAGGAGGTGTTGATGGACGAAAGAGTTTTAAATGTAGTTTCATCAACAAAGTCGGAAGGAGTGCTATTCGGCTGGAATAAAACTAAAATTGTTACTTGGGATTGTATATTGATTATATTTTTATCATTACCATTATCATTTTTATCATTACTTGTGTTTACGTCTTTTATATATTAACATAATTTTATTATTTTCACTTCCTAAGTCTTATGTCTTATATGTCCAATGCTCATGTTGACCCGTCTTCTGCCACTTATGGTTAAGAAGTATCTAGTGCCTTAAACACAAGATGCATCAACTGATTCTGTGGCAGACATTCGTACTTATTATTTTAAGTCCGGTTAGGTTCCCTTGTTGGTTTATTATTTATCTCAACAGGCTCGACATTTGACGTTACTAATTTCGGCATTTTTAACAACTCCAGCATTGTGAGATTAACTGTTAACACAGAGCAATGAGGTCTATACAGGTGGCGAAGAACAGGGTGTTTGTCGGTATTAGTAACGAAAAATGTGTAAACAATCCATGATTTCGGGTAGTGACGTAGAACTCCAAAAACAAGCGAATGATAACATGGAAAGTAAAGTTTTTTTCCGCATCCTTTTAGTGCACAAAAAGGCATTTTTCAGCCGAAACCTTTTAAAAACTATACCAATTACCGAAAATAAACATTCCATCTAGTGATCTGCTGCTATTGTAAATTGTTGTTTTTGGAGATCTACGTCACGCATGTTTACAAAAAACAGGCTGTGCATCATGTCATGAACACAATGACAGTATTTTGCATTACACTAATACAACTTAATCACTTCTTCTCCACCTGTATAGACCTCGTTAAACACAGAGTGCGTCGGATATTATTTTGTTTTGTGATTCTCTTATTCCCGCGGGTTTCGCGTAAGTGTCTCTGCTTACGGGCCTGCCCAACTCTTTATGGCTCTTCATACAGCAGTATGTTTAATTTAGAACGGTAACAAAGCATGACTTTCTGTTAAGTGGAACCGCATGCAGGGCAAGGTCCACGCTGGGATGGTGGCCTCCTACATACCTACATACATACACGCGGTACGTTTTATTTTTGACAATTTTTAAATTAAAAATTGTAACATAACGCTCTAGATATACTAACACAATTATTTTGTCAACTGTTCCAGAATACCACCGTAATCTTCCTATCTATAAAATATAAAAATTGTAACTCCTACTATCCTCGAGACGACCGCGAGTGATTGGTTCTAAGGTTTGGTCCATTTAGTATTGGAACACACATTTTTTATTCTTAAAGCGCCCCTAGTGGTCAGATTTGTAAACTATGACATTTTATGTGTTTCCTATAACAATAACAACATCAAAAGTTTTGTTTCTTCGTGCAGTTCTTACGTGTTTCAGAAAAATACAAAATGGAAGTAGAAAGAAGAAAAATAATTGTGCGCAATCATTTGGAAAACCATTCGTAGTCTGAGCCAAAACTTGATGAAGTGTTGGGTTTTCCCCGAAATACCGTGTGGCCTGTTTTGAAAAAGTACAGAGAAACTTTGTTGACGGATTGCAAGCCTCAAAGCAAGCGTCGAGCGGGTACTGTCAAGCGTCAACTGCGGAACAAATTCATCAAGCACATTAAGGCAAACCCCAACATCTCAGAACGCGATTTGGCCAAAAAGTTTCGCGCCGCACGCAGTACCGTGCAACGGATTCGTCTCCGAGAAGGCTTCAAGTCACACCACGCCTGTAGACTACCAAATAGGGATCAAAAGCAGAGCAATATGGCCAGAATCCGTGCCAGAAAACTGTATGATCAGGTGTTGACAAAATTCAATAGCTGTCTCCTCAAGGATGATGAAACCTATGTAAACGCCGATTTCAAACAGCTACCGGGACAAACATTTTACTTGGCTACGGCTCGGGGAGATGCTTCTGCCAAGTTCAAGTTTGTCTTTGCAGATAAATTTGCACGTAAATACATGATTTGACAAGGCATCTGTAGCTGCAGTAGGAAGATCAAGGTTGTCATCACTGGTAAGACATTTGATTCAGAGCTGTACAGAACGGAATGTCTCCAAAAGCGAATACAGGTATACCTCGATAGTACGTACATCAACTTTCTTACTTCAAATTGAAATTACATAAAAACTACTGATAGAATTTGAAATCTAATACAACCAAAAGAAAGAGCAAAAGGTTGCTGTTTCTTTTGGTCATATACTATTTCAGATTCAACCAGTATTTTTTTGCGATTGCGATTTCAAGTGAGAAAGTTTATGTACGTACTATCGTGGTATACCTGTATTGCCATTCATCAGATCCCACAATGAACCTGTCATGTTTTGGACAGATCGTGCAAGCTTTCATTACAGTAAAACAGTGCTACAGTGGTATAAAACCAACGGGATTCAGTTTATACTGAAAGAACTCAACCCACCAAACTGTCCCTAGCTCAAACCGATAGAGAGATTTTGGGCTATTATGAAGAGGAAGCTGAAGGTGAATGGCAGTGTCGTCAAAACCATCAATGAATCGAGAACCAAGTGGAATAAGATTGCCAAAATGATGGATTAGAATAATGTGCACCGGTTGATGAAACGTATTCCGGGAAAAGTCCGCAAATTTCATCGAAATCGAAATGATTTTTTTTTGTATTTTCCCTCTATAGTTCACATAAAGTCGAACATTTTAGTTGAAACAGAATACTATTTTGTTAATGTATCCGAAAAATGCGCAATATTCTATGTTCCAATTCTAACAGGGCCACACCTTAACCCCTTTAAGTTTTAAAATTTCTTTTAATTATATCAAAAACTGAAACCTGCCTCGGTAAAGTCAATTCGATTAAGCCTGTACAAATAAATGAAATTTATAAAACGAAATGTTTCCTGAACACTAAGCAGGGTGCTAGCGAAATCGCGCTACTTTATTACGATCCATCCATTCTCGCCCAGTGAGATGAGTCAATAGATAGAGTAGAGTGGAATGGTTCAACGAACAAAGCACACATTTAATCGTCTGTTCAAACCGATCTGTCGCTGCTGAAAAGTGGAAACACGATCGCCACAAAAAAAAAAGAAGAGATTGGCTCAATTAGATATAACATCAATAAAACTGCTACGCCATGTGTCTAGAAATAACAGTTCGAAAAACTGCAATATTGTTCCAAATAATTTCCCTTTAGCTTTAATCTACTTATACACGTTTGCAGTCTGATGCCACACACCGACACATACTCGCCTATCTACCACAATGGAGGGTAAAAAGTGATGGAAAGCTTCGGCAGCGTTCGAACGGGAGTTGAATTGGCTGACATGGCTGGAAGAAATTGGGAGTGAGGGGAAAAGATTACCTTTCCATCGACGAACACGACTCCTGAGGGTAGTAGGTTCGTTCATATCTCGTCACATCACCCGGCACGGCGCATGCATTTCCCATCCTTCGAGCCATTCTGCTGCCACCCTCTGAAAAGCGACTGATGAGCAGAAGAGGGTCGAATGTGCGCTGGAAAACGGGAACCTGATGACAGGGTTGATCGATGATGGCTTTTCCCGACTAACATTCCTTCTAACCAACGATGATAGAATAGAAAGTATATAAGCACGAGCGAAAGGGACAGCCGTAGTTTCGCAGCATTTGCTTTGGGAACGCCCCTTGTTTTCTAGCTCGTGTATTGCCGTTTCTTTCCTATTTTCCTCATCTATGAACAAGCGTTCGCGCTGCCACCGATGGGGTGGAAATACTGTAGCACGCCTTTCCGAGTGATGATGCTTCCGTCGATCGTCGTCAGTTGATGCGAAGAAAGGTTGCACACACCGGAGCGGACGGAGGTTGGACGTGAGAACCCTGAACTGGAAAGTGCCCATTCAACTCGTCATCATCATCACCCTCGATTCGTTCCGGGTCTGCTGCTTTACCATAGGGTTTGATTGGCGTTCCTTGTTGGATCCCTCATGACGACGACGACGACGACGACGACGGCGGTGGCAACGTGAATTGGATGGCACTTTCGTTCGGAAGTTAATTGGATGTGAAAGCAGCAGCAGAGGCAGCGGCAGATGGATGGATGGATTGATGGCAATGGTGTGCGTTTTGTGTTTGTGTGTAGGAAGTTTGTGTGGTCTTTGAGTGCGGTGTGGATTTATTGGATTTGGATTCGATGCTATCGGAAAGTGTGTAGTGGAAAATGTACACGGCTTGATGGATTAAATGGAGTTTACGATATTGATATTAAAGGAGAACCGTTATTAGATTTTGATGATACTTTTAAGCAGAAGCGGAATCGTTCGATGGCGTATTTTTAGATGGAAGTTTCATCCAATGAAGATTGTGAAATGTATCTAGATGGTAGATGAAAGTCTTAGCTCGAATCTTGTAGAGCATTATTTGATTATGACGAATTGGATGATTTATTTTACGTTTCTTTGGCAGGATAAGGTCGCTTATTATTAGCTTAAAGTGACCGTAAATACCGGGGCCTCAATGTGCAGTCGGAAAATGTGGCGGCTTTTCAATACAAAAATTCGATTCTCGATACAGTCGCATTTCTTACGGGGTGGTAAATCATTCGATTGCCCTGGAGTGTATAACACTGGCCAAACTGAGCCGTTATAACATGTTATAAGCCTATCTCGAAGACGATATTTTGGTTGACATTATTTGCCAACCTTTATAACATTTTATAACTCTGTAGTCTGAACAATGTATAAAATCCTCAATTAAGAACTTTTGGCAATTGAGCTTTCTGCAGACAAGAAAAAACTTCATCCCCTCAGTTGAACGTTTTGTTTAATATTGATGAATTGTGTATTTAGGTGTAACCAAGTTAAGTTTATTTCCGGGCAATGTGAAAGCGGACTCGCTTGCAAAGGTGGGCGGCATAGAAGGCGATATTTACGATCGACAAGTCACCTTTAATGAATTTTTTGCTATTTTTCGTCAACAGTCACTCGTCAGCTGGCAGTATAAATGGAGTAAAGGAGATTTGGGGCGATGGCAACATTCTATCATCCCAAAGGTGTCGAAGAAATCTTAGTTTAGCGGGACGGATGTGGGTCGAGACTTCATTCGTGTCATGCCTCGCCTCATGTCCAATCATTATTCTTTGAACGCTCATTTATACCGGGTTGGGCTGAGGGACAGCAATTTCTGTGAGTGTGGACAAGGCTATCAGGACGCAGATCACGTTATTTGGTCTTGTGCTGAACATTGTGGAGTCAGATCTAAGCTTTATGATTCCCTTCGGGCCCGAGGTAGACAACCCAATGTGCCAGTTCGAGATATTTTGGCTGTACGTGATTTGGAGTACATGAAACTCATTTATGTGTTTTTGACTAACATTAGCCTTAGATTGTAGTTAGTTTAACCTGTATGTTTACTTTAAGTTTTTTTTTTATATGTGTATGTGTGTGTGTGTTTTTTCTTTTTCAAAAAATGTTTAAGTCAAAAGAAAACCATAAATTGTATAGTTATAAGTGTTAAGATAATTTAGAATTTAAATTTAATATGTTATGTAAGCCATACTTTAAATTCCCACCCTCTTTCCCATCCGTAATTTGTAATTCATATTAACCTCGAGACGGCCGCGAGTAATCGGCTCTTCCCTCCTAACTTTAGTTTTAAGATAAATGATGTATCGAATCGAATTAACTTTCCAGAGCCAAATTTTCATACTTTTATGAAAATTTGGCTCTGGAAAGTTAATTCGATTGAGCCTGTACAAATAAATGATTATTAAAAAAAAAGTTTAGTTAATGACAGCAGAGTCAACAGCTCCTTAGATTAGTTTCAACACCCTCTCTCTGGCTTGAGGATGTTACAGCAATCCGATCCTTCTGCGGAAATCTTCATTTGTTGTGGCAGGCAATGGTTTTGTTAGTATATGAGTCTACGTAAATTTACGTATTATTAACCGTTTTGTTTGGGTACATATAAAAAGACCTAAGCATAACGGGACGTAACGTCAGCCTAGCTCTTTCATTCGGCCTATGCATGAAATAAGAATTAGGTTTGACGTTTGCACACCTTGTGGATGGAGCTTACGTTGAGGAATAATTCGAAGCCCACGCTGCCTTCAGTAGATATCAAAGCGATAGCAAAATGAATAGCCAGTGAGAATAGTTAAACAGAATGCCCTATCGGGTGTAGGTGCATTTCTCTAAACTAATTAAACCCTATACCCGATAAACCGAATAATTGGATTTGAAGAGTCCGTCCTCGTTCCGCGAATTGTTTAAATAGTGAGGAGGCAGTCGCATGCTTCCTATACAAATCTTTTCACTTGGGTGCCCTGATGGTCCCTCCTTTTTCCCGTTGAATTTTATCTAATAGTTAGTTTATTTTGTTATGGGTTATGGTTATTTGATTGCTTACCTTGTGTTAAAAAAACCAATAGCTGAAAGTAATTTTGGTTAGGGTACCGTTCTTTACTTATTGATATAATTTCCTATTGATGTAGAGTCCAGGTTGTTGTTGTGGTGTGTCATATGCTATTGCTCGCGGGCATAGGATAGGGAAGAGAACAGGAGAAAAGAGAGAAAGCATTAGTCATTGGTAACATGCTATGCGCATCTTCAAGCGATCATTACAGGCCGCCCATCTGGCTCAGGCATTTTTGAACGTTGATGTGGCAGCCTATTTACATTAAATTTGCCACGATCTACTCGGCAGTTGTCACGAAGTATGTAGCATTGTCCTAATTGTGAGTTTCCATATGAAATTTTATATCCTACAACGGGTGGGTTCAATGTGTGATTTATTTAGCGTCATTTCCTTGAAGGCTTTTCCAAACCAGCGCCAACACGCTATTTTACAACCATGTATTACAGAGAGAAGATAACAGCATAAGAAGGCAAGGCCGGAATTGTGAGCAGTATATTTAGGGAACTTGGAAAGATCTAGATAATTCCATGTCGGATATTTCCATCTTCCCTAGTTGCGAATGGAACACGTAACATCCCAAGCAACACAGCTTGTATTGAACAAGTTGAAAATACTGTTAAATGACAAAAACAGGTTATAAGTTAAGGTGTATAATACTCTATTTCATACTTCAATATAACGCAAAAAGCGCAAAAAGTGAAGCCTTATAAAACAAAATATGGAAAAAAAATATCCTCATATAAAAAAAACCTCGCCAAGCGTGGGATTTGAACACTAGTCCTAGGCGTGATAGGTTTGTAGCTTCTTTGCTAAGCCAACTCAGATTGTTGAAAAGTGAATTCTGAGTATCTGTCATGTGCTTCCCGTTGGCAGTGGAAACACAATCTTGTACAACAAATTCATCATAATGAGAAAAAAAAAACACTTTTTGCAAAACATGGTTGTTGTAATGTAATTTCAACAGTATATAGAACTGCCCATAAAATCTTGTCCTGTTTATGTATTATAAATGTATGGAACCATGTTTTTCAGAACAATAATAAAGTATTTATCACATGCAGCAGTGAAAAAAGTATTTTTAGCTCGACCGTTTGTCAGAGTGATATATAGAATACGAGAGTAACAAACCGCTCCAATCTTGACATGTTTTGCAATACGTTTATAATTCATTTATAGTACAAACAATTATGAATCATTCAAAAAAGATGTTTTGTGTGTTACTTGGGATAACAACCCTTTATTAATACCTTAATATTTTAACAATGAGGCGTTCTGGATCAGCCGATTTTTTTTTTAATTTTCCGTCGGCCTATTTCCTTAGATGGTGACAATCACCGACGCAAGGAAGACGAATTCACTACCTGGATGCTACCTTCCGACTCATGAATATGAGCCGAGACCAACGGCTTTACTTCCCTTCCGAAGGAAGACGTGACCAGTTTTTTTTCGCCTCAGAAAAATAACCGACGTCGACTGGGAATGAACCCAGACCCACTGGGGTGCCAAGTAGCAGTCACACTTACCACAACACAACCGACGCTGGCAACGAGGAAAAAGTACTAGCGTGAAATATAGGCAAAGGTATAGTACAGCAATCGGGAACCTGACTAAAATGAATGTCATTACTGCGCTTAATTTAAACACACACACACACACACACACACACACACACACACACACACACACACACACACACACACACACACACACACACACACACACACACACACACACACACACACACACACACACACACACACACACACACTGACAATTAATGTTCGTTTATATTACGAAATTAAAGGTAGGACTAATACATCTATTCGTTGTTTTCTGCAACAAAACTCATTTCTACTTTCTAAGAAGCTTCCTTCGTATTTAATGCCACACTCACAAATGTCAAAAGCACTTAAGCTTTGTTGACACAAAAAAAAACATTCGTTAATTCTACGAAAACAATAAAAGGAGCTACGTGTTATTTGTTACCAATAAAAAAGAAACATCTCTGTTGTGGTTGTATGAACGACTGACAGATCTACTTTATCGGCTTAAAATATAATTGAAAAAAAAAAAGCGGAACCACGAGGAGATGTTCATCGACTTATTTTTTGATGTTTCTGACATGGGGTTCGAACCGGTATTTTAAGGATGAGCTGATATTGAGTCCGTAGTTGTTCTCATTAAACCATGTTGACACGTGAGAAGCTACTTGATTATTGTGCATGACGTTCTAACTCTCGACAGCGTTTTCATTTCTATTTTGGGATAACTTAATGATTCCCGCCATCCGAGCAGCAACACCAACATTTATGAGTATGAGTTCTATGTGCAAAATCCATGTTTACGAAACGAGTGAAAGCTAATTTACGTTGGAAGCTAATTTCAGTGCAGAAAACAAAGACACGAACATTTCAAATTCAAAACTGTGACTAATGTTTTTACCCACACTGCAACGTTTGCATAAAAAAAAATTGACAAAAATTGCCGAGTTTTCATGGGTTACCCTTCACCCGCCGAAAATACACATGCAGAATCAATTATAGTAACCCATGAGTCAGCAGACCAAATTTGAGGGCTCTATCGGTCGAACTACACTAAGGTTTTTTTTTTTTTGCGCGGGGGATACGGTCCACTTTTAGTATGGAACCATGTAAAAAAAGACTAAATAGAGTTGATAAATGTACATACTTTAACATTTTATATTGCTTCGATTTTTTTTGTTTGCGTTACCTTTCCACGCAATGGTCAGAATACAGTTTTTAAAATTTTGAGCATTTACACCAAAAATTGTGAATTTTTTGAAATACTGCCATATGATTACTTTTGGCCCAAAACGTAAAATGTAATTTGAATAAGGTCGATAAGTTATCGTTCTGGATTTATCGCCGAAAACAACCCGTGTAAAAAAAACCGTGCAAAAAAAACCTTAGTGTATAACCGTGATGGCAAAAACAGTGAAGCAATTCCATTCAGAAGTGTGCACGTTCAAAGAACGGCACCCCACCGCATCGAAAACGGAATCAGGAAGCGGAAGTCGCGTCCACTGGTTTCGGAACTGCAGGCAATGACGAAGTGGCAGTGGCTGAATAAGATGGTCACCTCGATTTTCCCGGCGAATCGTGACGTGGCGGTGGTGATGGACGACGAGACCTATCTCACCCTAGATGGCAACGACTGGCAGGGTACTTTGTATTTTACTTCCCCTACGAAAGCAGTGAGCGTCGAGGTGAAGTTCATTTCACACACCAAGTTCCCCAAGAAGGTGCCACTATGGCTGACAATCAGCGAGAAGAGGATGTCAAAGCCGCTCTTCTTTCGCTCCGGACTGGCAGTGAACGGGGAAATTTATAGTACGAAATGCCTGCCGGAAGTTGCGTCGTTTATCAAGAAAACCATAAGGGCGAGGACGCAGTGTTCTGGCCGGATCTGGCGTCGGCCCACTACTCGAAGCGATCGTTGGAGGAGGTGGAGCGGCTGAATATCGATGTGATATTCAAGTCCCATCGAGAATTTTTGGGTCAACTTGAAGCGTAAGATTTACTACAACAATTATGCCGCAAAAACTGAGGAGGAATTGATAAATAAAACAAAAGGCCGCTTGCAAGGGCGTAGGTTTTTTTTTTGCAAGTAAGCTTTAATAATTACCTTCCATGGGAAATTTATCAAAAGCAATTACCTGTCTTAGATTTTTTTATCACCATCCGAAAAATGTCCATTTTTTAAATTGCAAACATTATAGCCATCATGTTGTAATTTTCTATTGCATAACCTTAGATTAACTTCTTGTGCATAATGTAGCACTGAGAGTAGCTCAGGCATTCCTGTTTTTTAACTAAGAAGGAGTTCAAACTACTTTCAGAACATGCTGCTTACCCGAGAAATACACATGTTGTGTGTTAGTTGCCTGGATAATTCTCATGTTTTGTTGAAATGTCTGTTTTATTAGTATAAGAACCCCCTTCAATGAGTGTTTCAGTTGTATTGGAGACTCCCTTCCCCCCTTCAGTCACACAGAAAAAAATAATTAATTTTAACAAGCGCGTAAAATTTCCCCTCGTGTAAGTCCAAGCCAAAGGAGCGTAAACAACGATATTGTTTGCAATCTTTCATACAACAGGCTCGATTCAGGCGTTATCAGGCTTAAATTTACATGAAATATCCCATTATGTTCTGCCAAATGTAGCATTCCTTTTATGTGCATTAGATAACGCAGAAAATTCAGTGTTTTTTTTTATCTGTGCAGGGAAGGAGTCTCGAACCATCATAAGAACCTTTTCGGCCCTAAAATCTCCTGCGTACAAATTTTCATAACAGTAGGGATAATTCTCATGTTTGGTGTAAATTAGTTTCATTTGTATGAAAGACCCCTTCCCTACCAGAGAGAGGAGGGGTCTCGATCCGTAGAAACATTTATTGCCTCCATAATCCCCAGATGCCAAATTTGGTTCCATTTACTTGATAAGTTCTCGAGTTATGCAGAAATTTGTGCTTCATTTGTATGAGACTCCCCCACCACCCTTTCAGAGAGAGTAGTGGTCTCAAACCACGGTAGATTTATTTTATGCCTCAAAAATCCGCACATGCAAAATTTGGTTCCTTTTACTTTATTGCAAAAATTTCAGTTTCATTTGTACAAGAGCGCCCTCTTCTAAAGATTCCTGAACCACCTTAGAAACATTTCTCGTTTCCAGAAAACCACACGCAAAATTTGGTTTCATTTGCTAGATTAACTTTTGGGTTATGCAGAAACTTCTGTTCCTTTTGTATGAGAGCCACCCTTCCAGATGAGGAAGGGATCTCGAACTATATCTAGACCTTTTCCTGGACCAAAAAATACCTGCATTCAAATTTGCATAGGTTGAAATTTGTGTTCCATTTGTATGGGAGCCCCCCTTTACAGAAGAAGCAGGGATCTCGAATAACCATAAAAACATTTCTTTCCTTCAAAAACCTCCACATAGGGTAAGGGGATGTAATGTTAGCCTAGCACCTTCATTCGGCCTATGTACCAAATGTGTCATAAATTTAGCGGTAATCAACAAAATCATGTTGCTAATAGGATGATCGATGTAATTCAAAGCAATTGAGACAATATTAATCCACTTACAGTTGTTCACTTCCGCATAATTTTCGATTTCTTGAACTTTTGGGGCATCATGATTTCACTAGTTAAGCTGAACAGATGATCTACACGTTCTTCAAGTGACCAAAATTGGCTTAATTGAATCGATAAAGCATGTAATGCAGTCTGGATGGGCAGAAAATAGTTACACGTTACAAACTGACTGTTAAAATTCCTAAAATAACAATGATTTAACAAGAGAATCGTAGACCCTATGTTGGGGACATATTTTTTTGTATGTTCCCAACTATGGCCTGTTGTATCAATAACGTAGTAAAAAGGTTATTGGTTGTTATTGGTCAAATTTAAAGTGGAAATGCATGAGCTTGCGGTTGTTTTATAATGTTTTTATTTTTGAATGGCTGATGAACATCAGTGTTTCGAGGCAGTTTTTTGTACAGTTTTACTTTACTTTATTTTGTGGCATGTTTATTAATTACATTAAGTCAATTGAATACAGCTAGCAATACCTTAATTCACAGCATTTTGTAATAAATCCATCGAATGGGACGATGTTGCATCCATGAATAGACCCAATTTGGTGCCTATAGACTTTCATTAAATCCATATCCCTCGAATGTTTCTGACTTAATAAAAAGAGTTGTGTAACTTTTCGTGATACATACTACCAAATGTCTTATCAAACTTATCTTAGCAAGTGTATAACTAGTTGAATCTCACTCACAGCTTACACACTTTATGAGTTATAATGAAAAATGTAATCGATTATTGCATAATAGGCTGACTTAAGGGACCAATACCCAACCAAATTTGATTCCATTTACTTGATTAGTTCTTGCGTTTTTGCATAAATTTGTGTTTGATTTGTATAGGAGCCCTCCCTTTCAGAAAGGGGAGGGGTTTCAAGTCACCTTATAAACATTTTTTAAGTTTATAATCCGCCACCTACTAAATTTGGTTCCATTTGCTGGATTAGTTCTCGAGGTATGTAGAAATTTGTAATTCATTTGAATGAGAGCCCCCCTCTTCCAAAGAGAGGAGGGTTCTAAAACCGCCTGTTGCGGCATCTGGCATCACTGCGTGACTGGTGGGTGAAAAATTGGTAGCTGAAATCTGGTGGACGAATTCATCGCGACGTGCGAAACTGTCAAGAAGGAAGGAGAAAAAAAGCAAAACAAAAACAACATGATTTGGAGATGTTTATTGCAGCCAGTGAATAATTCATGTGCAGATGTGCTAAAAACCGCGTTGATTTCCCAAAGTTTGGGCCTGAAAAATACAAATTGAATTAGTAAAGGTTATACGAATTGGTAGAGGAATTATTGTTGAAGTGGTAGATTGAAAAATTAGTGAAGTTTACAGATAGTGGAAAGAAGCGAAGAAGGTCGATTAGCAGTAGCGAGGAGTTAAAACTACTCAACAAATTTTTAAAATCGATAATTTGATACTCATGTTTGTAAAGGTAAAGCATTAACGTTATGAGAAAATTAAAATATAAATTTATTACAGTTTTGAGCTGCATCACCAGAAGCTGCTACAAAAATAGTTTTTAATTGAGATCCGAACACCACCATAACAACATGTCTTGCCTTCAAAATACACCACCTGCCACCATTGAAACATGTTTTGCCTGTGTTTTTGTTCTCGAGTTATGCAGAAATTAGTGTTTCATTTGTAAGTGAGTCCCCCTGTACAGAGATGGGAGGGGTCTCTTACTGTCATAAGAACCTTCCCCGGCTCCAAACCCCCGGCATACAAATTTTCACGTCGTTCGGTTCTGTAGTTTCCGAGTCTATAAGGTTCAGACAGACAGAAATTCATTTTTGTTCTATATAGATAACTAATATCGAATTCGTTTTTGAACCTAGGTTGGAACCAGTTCCAACTTGCGATACCCGAACTTATTGTCAGTACAAATCTCAGTCCGATACGAGTTACAAATAAAAGCATACACACTGACGTTTAACACACAACAAGCCGACCCAATTTTTAAACCCGATCCAGTTTGGAACTGGATTAAAAACGAATTCGCTATAAAAATATAATCCACAACTGCATATTAGGCTGAGCCAAGCAGCCTTGGCAAACACACTAGACCGTTCTGCACGAGAGCCGAACTTGACTGCAAACACACCACCATGTGGCTATAATTCATCAATTTAGTTTCGTGCTTATAGATGAACCCGCAATGCAATGCACGCTACACGAGTGTACACGCTCGTGTATTGCTTTTAACACCGTGTTTGATTTTTGACAAAATACACGAGCCTCAACATACACCCAGTATGACACTGGTTGCCACGGATAGAGCAATGTTCGTCGGATCATTCTAAAAAATTGATAATTTGACTTATTGGTTTGTTTTCTGGGCTGTTGGGTGACGGGCGCATAAGTTGATTGAGTTTAACAAGCACGGAACGGTTAGAAATAAAATTAATATACCACGCGTGTTTTCTGCAATCGGACACAATCGGAAACTCTCGGCTGTGGTGTTTGCCGAAACATCAATCACGGTGTCCAAAGCCAAACCACAAGCACTGACATTGGTGTTGTACCCACCGTGTTGCGTGTTAGTCTGGAAGCACGGAATAAAAGTGGCGAATATAGTGCACGCGCTAGCGTGGTAAAAAGTAGCTCGTCGTGCAGTGTAGTGTTTGGACATCAGTCAAGGGATATCCTAGTATTACATGAAATTTTCTATGTGTGTAGCTGTGTTACTGTATGGCTTTTTAATGCCAACTTTTTCTTCTTTTCTGTATTCATCTTAAATCTTATACACAAATCCGTTGCCGACAAGACACGCTGTTCAGTTGTAAACCCACCCATCCCATTCAACGCTCCTCAAGTAACTTTGCCAACAACTTTCAACCCATATTTTTGTTAGTTTTACTGTTTATTTTTCAAATTAGCGTAAGAAAAATATTATTCCATTTAATTAACTTTCATCCGACGTGACGTGGAACGTGTCCGCTCGCTCAATCGAGGACGGTGGTGGTTAGCCGCATTTACATACGTTACCTTAGGTCAGGTTTTCCTTTTTTTTTTGTGTGTGCAATGTCTACACTTTGACTCGAATCCGTTCGAAGCGTTCAGACGAAAAGCGCCCTAGGGAAGCTGCGCTTTTTTGTAACTGCATCACCGCGTTATAGTACCTACACTCTATAGCCTACATGTGGCAAATGTCCGAAGAAAAATTGCGATCCTTCGAATCAAATCTAGCATAGCTGTAGCTCTGTGGTAGGATGGAAGGCACAAACCGAATCACAACCATCCCAACCTGTGTATGTGTTCTCTCGAACTACACATTGGCGCTGGCATTTCGCAGAAACGAGAGAAGACCGCAAAAGATACAGTCGTACAGGCGCGAAAAAAGTAATTAAAATGTAAATATTTTCAGATCAAACAAAGACGCGAGCCAACTCGCGAAAATGCGGTATGCGTTGGTGCCGTCGCGGTTCAACCTCCTGGAGGCAGGCACGTGTTTGTCGGTGTGTCGTTTGAATGTTTCCCGCAGGGTTTGAAAGATTTGCCACTGTTGACAAAGACCTGAACTTAGCGCTGTTTTTTTTTTGCGTGAAACGCCCCGCAAATTTTGCCCAAACCGATCCAAACACGGAGAGAACATGGCGTGTTGCGTGCTAGACGATCAAAGTAGACGACACCATTCTCGCACAGATGCTAGCTCGCCTATCCCGGACTCCTTTGATCTGACGAAACATGGCTGCGAGAGATAGCTCACCTTTCCCAAGGGGCAAACTCATCCGCATTTTGATTACCCACACGGATCCGAGGAATAGGCGTGAAGAATAATAAATAGACAGCCACGAGCAGCGGTCGTAATTTGTCGCGCATTTTTGGCTGCTTGCACGACGATGTGTGGGACAGAGGAATCTTTCGAACCTTGACCGCTTGCCATCAGCTACTGACTGGCCGGCGATGTTGCATTGATTTGAATAGGTGATGATAAGCGTGGTTGTCATCCAACCAGCACCGGTGGTGATTGACGTCTTCTTGTCTGCTTTGGTTGCTGTTTGGTGGAATGTACACACTACTGCTGGACGGAACAACGACGGTAGGCCAGCTTAGGCTTGTATCGCGACAAGATTTAAGAACAAGGCAAATATTTGCTCTCCAAGCAGTCCACCAGCCACAGCCCGACGACGACGACGACGACGACGACGACACAGTGCCAGGTGTTAAGCATTGAGCTATCGCGTTTTCGTGTGCAGGTATTTGTTTTTAAATTGATCCACACGGAAGCTGGCCATCGCAGGTGAAGATCATCATGCTGTTGTTGCATAATTTATTAGGTAAGGAACAATCAATTGGAAGAACTTTGGAAACACCATTCAACTGAAGGCGACATTTGAAATCCTAATTTTCTTAGATAATAGTTCAAGGAGGACAGCCCCCCGCCCCAAACACGCCAGATTTCTATCCATTTGTTTCACTTCCTGCAATTAACGCAGCACTTTCAACAGGAGCCAGCAATCATTTATTACTTCCGCATCTGATACAAAAGAATACTGATTGGAGTTCATTAAGTGGTAGAGCCTTTGAAGCACTTCGCTTTATGATGGCGCATAACTTGTAGCAACGAGTTGCTCAGTTCTAAACTTAAATGTACCTTAAAACACGTGATAGCAAGAGCATGGCTGAGTCGCAAGGAGTCATCTCTCCAGGATCCATGAGGAACAAAACTAGGGTCGTAAGTTTTTGGGAATTCCCGAGATAAATATGAATCCGATTTCAGCTCGTTTCGAGCTGCTCTGTGTTTACGTCTGTTGTACGTTGGGAAAGTCCAACCTCTGCGGGTAGAAAACGGTGTCAAGGAAAAAATGTTGGTCCAATAAATGCCAGTGAAACACGTATTCAAAAAGGAAATCACGACGACCAGATTTACAGTCTGCTACCGGAGCACCGGAGTGATAGCTACCAAAAAGGAAAGACAGACGTTTGGTTCTCCATTTTTGAATTCATAATTAGCTCTCGGCTGGAGCCAAGGGCTTTATTATCTCGCAAAACCGCAATCCGCTTCAACACAGGAAGTATTAGCCCTTAAGCGCGAAGGCAATAAAAATTCAGACTAAGAGTGTATGCCTGGCTGGACATGACGAAACTCCGCACAGCATTAATCTTGGAAATGCCCGATAAACCAAAACAATAACAAACTGGCGCATTTTGATGAAATCGTCTTATAACCCTTTTCCTCTCCTTTGAGGAACCTAGCTAATCCTTGGAAGCATTATCGCTGACAAGTATGCACATGGCGAAGAGAGGGTAAGCTCACGCTGCTCGTGTCTAGCTCCGTCAGGATCCAGGCTGGGTGGAGACGGCCCATGAACCATAAAAAACTGAAATCATTAAACTTTCCTACCCGGCGCATTTTTGTTTTTCGTCGCCTTGATTTCCTAGCTCCTGCGGTTGGTTGGTTGAGATGAGGAATTTCATTCACAGGTGAAGCAGAAAAAATCCAGGTCAAAATTTACAACCACAGGGGCTGTCTCTTGTCAAGCGGATCATCATCAGCATTAGTGGTTAGCTGGAACAATGGAATCTAAAAATTGACTTCTTAAGAAGTGGGCTGTGGGGAATGCCGAGCGTATTAAAATACAATTGGCATTGAGCTAGGCAATCTGCAGGTACGAACATTCGGTGCAAATGTTATAGGTTGACGCAAACTACTTCTTTGTTGCTTGCTCATATCAAATATAATGCTTTGAAAAAATGTAGGAAATTCTCGCTAATTATGAATTTTCATCATTTAAAAATTTCGAAAAAAAACATCTTGTACTTCGAGCATACATACTATTCCAAGTAACAATTTTTGTAATGTCCACCAACACCTCCTCTATGCATTTTTAAAGCCAAAATGTGTACAAAGGGGCCCACTCTATAGACGGTTGTGCAAACAAATGTATAAAACCTTTACAAGACCATACAGATTTTGAAAATGTTCTAGTGAAATATGTTATGACCGCTTGAAAACCTCCATAAAACCTCTTGGCTACCGTCAAAACCAGCATTGGGCCAAATAGCCACAGCTGTTAAACTTTACGGTGATATAGTGGTTGGTTTTTATTGTTCTGCTTTGTTCGATTCTCTGGTCTTCTGATTCATTTATCAGTAAATAACAGAGATCGAAATTCTCACTCAGCTGGGTGAAAACCATGCTCTCTCTCAAGCAGGTTTTCGATGAGTAGCGAACCGTTCACATTTTCATCTCCCTTTTTCGCCGATAATTCATTATCCTCTCAAGCTTGCATGGGCGCAAAACATATCTCTCCAAAATTCAGCGAATATATCTCCTCCCATGTCTCATTTTTTCAGTGAGAACATTGCTTAGATCGTATACGAGGAGCAAAGCGCCGAAAGATAAGACCAAGTCGGTGCACACTGGTACCGGTAATGGACCATCATTATAGAAATATAATGTCAGGAATAAACAAGCATAAAGACAGGTGCATTTTTCAGGTGTCAAAAAGTAAGTGAAAAAATAATTATCGGCATCTATGATTCACCGAAAAAGAAACTTTGATTTTATCAGCTACTCATGCTCTCCAAGAAAATTCTAAATCGCCGTTTGCTTTTCTCGCGAGAAACTGCTGTGAGCGTATAATAGACCCTCGCTTCTCACATTTCTCATTTGTTTCTCCAAGCGGGTGAAAAAGGACGTTTCTCTCTTCTCATAGGCGAGCCATTTCCGTCTCTGGTAAATAATAATGATGTTGTTTGAGAAGGAAATAATTTCTCATCGCCATGAGGCTCTAGGAGTAGACAGCAATTTTTTTTGCTAGAACAAAGTTGTGAAGAAAAAGTATTGATAGTTCCGGAAGCGCACGGCAGGCTGTGAAAATTGAAGAGAAGTAGTTTTGAAAGTAAGCGGAGGGCATTGTGAGGTAGTATTTCGAAACAAATACACAATATTTTGCCAAGCATCCCCATGCGGAGTAAGTCAAGGCAGGTTGTGTGTGGCAGGTGTTCATTTCATTTCATTGGTAACCTTGTGAGTAGGGTATGTACTGATTTTTTTTCCAGGGTGGGGCTGCAACACAGCTTGTTTGTCAATGCTGGACTCTTTCCCTACTTTCCCCATTACTAGTTCGAATACCATGGTCACACTAGCATATGTCGACCGCGTGAACACCATTTGAAGTATTTGATATTTTGCCTTCGTATTTTATCAAATTTATCAAAGATGTAGAATTTCCCATGTCATAGTACCCAACAACCCCCCCTGCAATATTGCACCCAACAACTTTGAATCAATTTCTAATGAAAGATGTCTAAGTAGGCTATTATTTAATTATTTCGAACAATTCCTGGAAACGACGTTCGGATAACTGTCTATGTTGACGGTGCGAAGTCTCTATCGCCGGGGGCCTGGCCATGGGCTTTGATGATTACGCCAATGGATGTTCTGCGAAGCCATTTTTAAATAATTTTTATTTCTATTACACCAAACAAGGACAGTCTGTTTAACTATTTTCTTCAACTATTCAATTCCCTGTTTTCTTTGATATCTACTGAAGGCTTTATGGGTTCCCCGTGTCACCTTAAGGTAGACACCAAATTCTCCTTATCTTCAATGGCTGCATGGACGTGGACGGGTGAGCGATCGAGGAGTCCGGCCAGATAGTGGTAAGTATTACTTCCAGTAATTCTATTTTAATCAGAGGATAGTTCACCTTGAGCATATGTAACCAGTCCACAAATAAAATATTGAAATTACAAAGTTGAGAAACTTCTAGGTTATGAATAAAAACTTGAATTCGCAGGACAATATTACGGATGTTCAGGAGTCATTTTTATCAAAAAAAATACGAAGAAAAAACTTAACAATAGCAGCTTAGGGTACTTTTTCATTTTAACATTTTACCTAATTTCCATAAAAAAACACATTTCTAGGTTTTTATTTCATTAGGGCCAATCTACAAATGAGAGACTCTCACTGTTTACTTTCTCTTTCACCAATAGCTAAATCATTTTCACATTTTTCGTTTGGCTGTTTACCCAATATGCTAGCCCGCACTTTTTTCTTGCGATCTGTGTAAAAAAATTAATCCATAGTTTTATAATGGCGCTGTAATTGATGAAAGAGTACGAGGCAAGAGAGAGTCTCTCAATTGTAGATTCGCCCTAATGAATAAAAATCCTAGATTTTATAAAAATGAGTAGAGCTAATCAAAATCAAATAAATTGTGGGTATTCCGCAAATTTTGGTTTTGGCTGCATGCTGAATTTTTGAGTTGTTTCGATTTTATGATTTTGAGTTAACTTTCCCAAAATCCCCAATTTTGGGCAATCCCAAGGAGCACGCAGAGCACTCTACTGAGTGTGTCGTATTGAAAATATTATTGGATTTTACTCTATTGACAGAGTATATACAAACATTTTAGAGACTTTCAAGTAATGAAAAGTATTTTTTAAGGACTCAAAGTAATCAAAAGTATTTGAAAAAATATATTAGCTACTCACAGAGTATTTGAAGAGTACCTAAAGTATTTAATGAGATTTAAAAGTACTCAAATGTATTTCAAATACTTGAGCCTGTTTCAAGAGTTCTTCACTTTCTTTCCATTCTACTTAGTGTCTAAGTAATATTGCATTCCTTTCTCTTTTACTCACGTGGAATTTTTACTTGATAGAGTTGATCCACTTTTTACGAAAATGGAGTAACTTTTCCGTGAGAAAAAAAGGACAGCTAGATAAATGAAAAAGATCGTGTTTTGAGCGTATATGATGTTGAAAGGGCTTTACATACGCGCTTTTAATAGGCCTTGTCACATTGAGTTGAAATGTGGCCTGGGTTGAGAGAAGATAAGAAAAGAGAAACCTTATTAGATATGGGAAATTTAAAATAAGACACAATCATCTGGAGTTCTGTCAATGCAATGCATTTTTCCAATTACCAATTTTAACTAAATTTTCTCGCTAAATTTGAAAAACTTGAAGTAGTAGTCATAATGGAAACATAGATTGGTTTTCTGTGCCTGTTTTCTGTATGAAGTTATGACTCTCGGCAGCTCTCTTATTTTCATTTTGGGATAAATAAATTATTCCCCGCTCATCCCAGCGGAAAAAACCAACATGTGTGAGTACGCGGTAATAGAAGAGCACCGGATGGCTGGTCGTCACGAAATCTATTTCACCAGATTAAAAGCAATGTGAATGTTTCTTACAATATCTCGGAGACATTTGTTCTGGTATGAACGACCATGTTTGCGAAGCCGCGTGAGTCTGTTCACGAAAATAAATTTTCAGTGCATGAGTGGGTAAATCTGCCGAGAAAAGAGCCTCCTGAAGTGCCTGCTGCCCTTCCTGCGGTCTCACGGAGGCGAGACGCTATTCTGGCCAAATTTGGCGCGGCTGGTGTTAGACTGGTACAGAGATAACAATTTTGTTTGTTGTACCAAAAGACTTCAACCAAATATACTATACTAACAATATAAGTCACTTCCTTTTTCTACATATACATGTTAGGTGACCAGTATACTCTTTATGTATTTTGTTAGGTATTGTTTTGGCTTCTGAAGAGACAAGTGTGTTGGTCAATCCACCACCACTCAGGATGAGCATGATTTAGGGAGAAAAATAATGATTCTCGGCAAACTCTGATCGTAGTCAGGATGGCCCGGTGCAATGTTGGGATGCTCAAACCGATTTGTTAATCAAGTATGATAAATTCCAGGTTTTTCAATCTGTGGGCGTATCTACAAATGAGTAGACGAGATCACATGCCTGACTGGTTTATGAAATGAAAAGATAGCGAGGCCGGAGAGAATCTCTCAATTGTAGATTCGCCTGAATGAAAATAGGCCTAGAATTACGTTACTGCGATTTTTTAAACGCTGATCGGGCCATGTAACTTCAAAACGTTAGTACGCATCTTTAAACTTCATTCGACAGTACACATTTACTCATTTATGACTCTCTTACGGGAGTACAAACCACATACTTGACATTATAAAAATGAGGCAACGCTGTCAGTGACAGCACAACTTCTCCTTAAATAAGTAATTGAACCTTAGATCCCAGATGCACGAAAATGTGCTCCTTATGAGTTTATAGCAAGTGTAAAGATAGGACTGACGTCTCCTCAAGGGGATTGGTAACGTTTCAAGCCCGCATTGAGCCAGTTTGCGGTGCAACTAGTTCGACTGAAAGTTCAATCGAGTAGACTACAGCAAAGTTCAATCGTGATTTCTTCATTAAACGTCGTTATCACATAATGGAACATTTCTTCTGACTAGTCTCATTGGGGATTCTGGACATCTTGTTCGAAAGTAAAGTAACAACAAAAAGCAGTGTTGCAAATTTTAGCCGAAAAATATCCATTAGAAGTTTTTAACTTGCCAGAAGCACCAAATTCAAAAAATCAAAAGTAATAAACCAAGCTCATAAATCGCAAAGTTTCTTAATGAAAGTTTCATTAGAATTTTCTTAGTAATCTAAGGTGAAGATTGTTCAGATTCTGCCACAGAATCCTAGGCATGATGAGGAAAACTCGCAAAGAAAGTCAGAAATAACACTGCTTTAGTATAACTAGACTCTCCCTCAATTTTTCGTGTTGGAAAACTTATATGAATCCCAGAGAGTTTGAGCTGTTTAACGGAATTACCTGTGGCTAGACATGAGAAGAAAAATTGGTATTAGTGATCAGAAACCAGTATCAGAAAAATTCAATTAATCAACCACCTTCATGTATCCTGACAGATACGCGTATTTCGTCTCCACAATGTGCAGACTTTTTCCAGTGTCTCTGGTCGAGTTGTTAGTGCTGAGCACACTGAAGAGGTCTGCGACATTGTCAGACGAAATACCGCATATCTGTCGAGATAAGACAAAGGTAGAATTGGACTTCAATCGGTTTTTACCTAATTTTCTCTCTCAAACTTATATGGCTTCTTTGGTCAACATATCCAGATGATAATCGTCATCGTTTCTAAATTATGTATACTTTAGTGATAATTGTACAGATTTTATTCAAATCGGCTAAAACTAGCTTCAAAAAATCCTTTTTCATTCACTCGCTTTGCTTCGAGCATAATTCGTTTCACTACAACCTGTATTACTTGATATGAAGAGTATCTTGAGGTCAAATGCCATGTACATTATTTCCAGTTGAAACTAAGATGCATAGATGCTGATAACGGTGATACTCTATGTCTCCGTAAAAAAAAATGGAGTTGTAGTGCGAACGGGGTTTTATGTTTTCGTTTTGCTTAATTGTCAGGGGTTTCCAGTGTATTATTTGAAAAGCGCTTGTGTGGATATTCACGATAATGGATCAATTAAATCACAGAAATTGTTGCTATAGAGTGAACAGATATCGTAAACCGCGTGTTTGACACAACTATGCTGATGTTAATCATTCGATATAAGTAATATTAGTAAAGATTTACAATGATCAAAATTCTACTTTTGTCATATCATGCAGTTTTATATCAACTTGGTTGAACACGAAAGGTCAACATGTTCAACTTTTGGCAAGCCAGTTGAATCTTTCGGCAATTTTTGGGAAGCCAGTTGAATCATATCACTTGCTTACCCTTAGTTGACCCATGTTAACACAGCATTAAAGTTAAGTATGGTTAACCGGTTTGGAAACTGAAATATATCGGTGATTTATATAAACCCAATAGAACTATGTGCACAACAGCATGACAGCGTAGTTTTATAATGTTTAAAAAATGCTTCGTTTCAATTTGTCTGTTAAGTACTTTTGGAATATTACGCTAGGTATAACAAAAGCATGTTAGTTTAGATTGAGCGTGTTCCTTTTTAGACAAAATATTTAATAGGTCGAAAGTAACATTTGTAAACAATGACTTCTGGCATGTTTTTCTGAGATCTGCTTCCCTCACAAACAAAAAAGTTCCATAAACAGATACAGGGAGTTATTATCTTCCCGTCAGTAATGTATATAGATGTTTGCAACCTGGCATTTCCAGGAAATTTACGTTTTAAGTCATCGTTTACAATTGTTACTTTCGACTTTTGACGATTTTGTCTAGATTTAAAGTTTAGTAGTTGCCATGTTCCTCATTTATGGCACCACAAGCGCAAAAGAAATGTGTCGTGACCTGTTTTGTTAATATGGTAAATATATTTGCCTCAACCCACCGAACTCGCCAGAACTTCGTCCCATTGAAAAGTTTTGGGCCAACATGAAGACAAACCTTCGAAAAACACCTCAACTATTTCAAAGCCAGCTCTTTGATGAAACTGTGGGTAAAAGTATCGAAAGAAGTCGTCCCACTTTTGTCCAAAACCTTATGAGTGGTATCAAAGGTAAAGGGTGGACATTCGAGTATTTTTTTATTGTCTCATTTTTTTCGAGTGCTGTCTTTACACGGTAAATATCAAAAACCCAGTAATGAATAAAATTTCACCCATTTCCCTAAAAAGGGAGTCAACTCGACTTACCAATTTATGCGTATGTGACATAAATGTCAGGAAATGGGTATCTTTTTTCAATTTCTTAAAATGAAATTTTGTAGAAATTGAGTCAAACAACCCGGATAAAAATAAACATACAATTACAATTCAATAATATAAAATAACATTAAAATCTATTTCCGACCAAAAATGTTATTGTTCATGAATCAGGTAAAGGAAAAATGCATATTGTCATAATAATAGATCTACAATTCACTAAATATGCTAGAATTTTTAACAATTGCGAAACAATACAATCAATAGTAATTGACTCAAATTTTTACGGAAAATAATGATTTTTTTCCATAGTTAAGATACATAACAACCCCCCCTTTTCTATTGTCGGTGTTTCAGTTTACATTAGATTCTTTTGTCGTAACAATAACTCCTAGTGTCATCTTATCGTTATGAACAATACTATTAATTTTACATACTATAGATTCTGTTGTATGGTTACAATATAGTCAATTGTTAATCTGTGAAGATTTTTTATTCGGGAATAACATATTTTGACATGTTCGCGATATACTCAATAATGGCTAGATCGAGTTTATGGACATTCTCTTTTTCGTTAACTGGATAAAATTTAACCCATGAATGGGTTTTTGATTTCTACCGTATAAAGAAAAAACGTAAGCAATAATTTTATTAAAACTTAAGTCTTATTTTTCATCAGAGAGCCTCAAAATTTACAAATAAATTAGATCGAATTTCTACGGCCCGTTCTAAAGTAATGGTTTAGCATGAGTTTTGAGCTCATCAAAGTAAACTTGGATGAAGGCATCGTAGCCGGAAAGTGAACATTTCAGACCTGCAATGTAAACAATTCTTATAATGTACATATTTATAACACCTATAGTCCTACTTACCCTGCAGCCTCTCGCGTGATGCTTTGCCTAACGTTTTCTTTAAAAAATTGACCTTTTTTTTCTGATGGTGATAAAAAAAGCTTAGACAGATAATTGCTTTTGATAAATTTTCCAAAAAAAAACTACGCCCTTCCGAACGGCTTTCCGGCAGTTAACCGGAACATTCCCCATGGCGGACAAAAACATGCGTGTAGGCATGTTTTTGAGTTCTTTCTTCGTTTTATTTATCAATTCCTTCTCAGTTTTCGCGACAAAATTGTTGGAGTAGATCTTACGCTTCAGGTTGGCTCAGAAATTCTTGGCGGGACGCATCTTTTCACTGTTTAGCCGGTTGAATCGACCTCCCGGCAAAGCCGGTTCGACTGATAGAGCTGTCAAATTCTGTCTGCTGACTCATGGCTTACTGTGATTGATGCTGCATGGGTAGATTCGTCAGTGCGGGTGAAGAATCCATGAAAAATCGGCAATTGTTGTCCATTTTTTTAAATGCAAACGTTAGCTTATTCTTGAGCTCATGTATAGTAGGATTTTTAACGAACTTCTGAAAATCGGGGCAAGTTAGAGGTCAATCCGTAGACCATCACTTTTGGGATACCGGATGAGAGGTAAGATGGATGGTGGATGGCAAGAGCAAACAAAAGAGAAGTAGATAGATTTTCAATATTCATTTATGGGTAAAAATAACCCATTTGTTTTTCAACAATAAATAATCCAAATTGGCAATATTTTTGATTTTTGATAGCTGTATACAGTTTGAAAAATGGGTTAAATTTTACCCATTAATGGGTTTTCCATTTCTTCTGCGTCGAGTATTGTTGTGCTTGCCACACAATGTACACAATACACTAAGGTTTTTTTGTCGCTGGGGATACGTTCCACTTTTAGTATGGAACCGTGTAAAAAAGATTATTAATTAGAGTTGATAAATTCACATGCTTAAACATTTTATATTGCTTAGATTTGCGATACCTTGCCCATGCAATGGTCAACAAACAGTTTTTAAAATTTTGAGTATTTACACCAAAAATTGTGAATTTTTTGAAAAGCTACCATATGAATAACAACCTTTTACATATCGACCATATGTTGTTTCGTTCTGGAGTTATAGCCGAAAAAAACCCGTGTAAAAAAAAATCAGTGGGGTTGTGTACAAGACACGACCGGTTGACGTAGACTACGTTAAACCAAGTGATGCATTATAATGTCAGGGAAATTCTGTGTGGCTATTATAGCGTTAAAAGGGTTTCAATTATTCGTGCCAGTCGCTTACCCTTACCGATAGAAGCAGTTTAAGTCACAATATGACGGGTGTTGCTCTTATGAGACATTAGACCAGCGTTTTGAAGCCAGTATGTAGGAAAGTTCTATTGTACGCTCTTGAGATATTATTTGGTGGCCCTGAAGTTTTATGAAGTCAGTATGTGGGAAAATTCTCTTGTACACTCTTTATAACTCTTTGGTGGCCCTGAAAAGGGCCTTTTGGTTTAAATGATGACACGGTCACGGTTGCACGTTTTACGATGGACTATCTTTAAGGCCTAGAAGATAGTTAAGGATCTGTTAGGGAATATAAAATTATTTAATTAATGATAGTTTTGCTCATTCTTATAATCATAATCACTTAACATTACTAAATGTTTATTCGTATGTCATACTGTGCCTGAATGGCCTGCATCTCGGAATTCTCACCATCGCCGGAACCATCAACAATGTTTTGCATCGTTTGGGGGATTTCAGTAACGACAGGCAGCGGAGGAAATTCTATAATACGTACATACAAACATATATTTTGACTGATGCCTTGTCTCCTTTTCAACATTCACCATTTAAATACCATACCATTCGGATCATTTGTATACAATCTGAGTTGTAGTATGCCTTTGCATAATTCAACTTCAAAGATTCAAAGAATTAGAATTTAGGCAATTTTAGCAATTCTGGATTTCAAGGGTAATAATAAACATTGAAATACTCTAGAATTCAAATTACGATAAAATTCGTTATCAGAAAATATCCGACAGGTTTAGTGATTGTTATGAAAACACAATAATCAATTGCAACATTTTCAAATGTGTAAGCGTCTCTTAAAATGTTCAAAGTTTAGGAAGTTTTATCAAACAGAAAATAACAAAAATTATCTTGCAGTTGTTGTAAGGTTATATATAAGTATATAGGGTACATGTCCCTTGGCTCTGTCGATTATGTAACGCACGATTACAATTTTAACTATAACTCATACAATAATTTAGCTAGAAACGATATTCAACTAGTTATACCTTTAACAAAGACATGCTTAACAAGGCGTTTGCTGTACTGGACCATGAAAAGTCACCAACTAACATTATTGAGTCGAAAACTTTCGATGGATATTGATATCATTAAGGATTCTTGTTCGGACGAATTTCAGTAAAGTTTGTTTATTTCATCGCTCCGGGCATTTATTTATATTATCGCTCCGGGCATTCGGCTATATTCGGTATACTATACGGAATATAAAGCTACTTTATAACATCTAAATGACTTTCTCATGTGATCAATCGGCCATTCCATTTCAAAACATTAAAATTCCCACTATATTCATTTAGTTATATAGGTGTTGGTATGAATAAGCCCTTCGAAAAATACACAACCGCTCACTCTTACTTTTCCATTGAAAACTTTTATATTCTACATTTTACTATGTGATGAATACATTAGGCCAAAGTTGGGAATATAAGGTTAAATGCGTACCTAAAATATGGTCTATGGTTTTCTTGTGAAATTATTATTCATGTTTCTATGTGAATGTCAGGTAAATTAGTGAATCCATTATGGCTAAAACGTTAAGGAAATCGAAATATATATAAATATATTAGATCTCGCAGAAGAAAGAGAGTGAGTTTTATAAAATATCATTATTCTTTGCAATGGGTATGGGAGAAAAGGTTGGTTAATATATGATAAATTCTTATAAATATAAAATAAACACCTGAGAAAATAATCACGCATTAAAACATGTTCAGCGCTTTAGTTGTATCGATATCATTTGAAGGTTCATATGATGTACAAGCACGCGGCGCATATCATCACCAGAATACAATTAATACTATGTTAAAATTTATTAAGACAGAGAGCGATAACAAAGAGAGATATTCAATTGCTATGATGACATGCTGTTTGTTAAATTGATTTCGGGTGAATCGCTGCTCCATGTATTCTTTCCTATCTTTTATCTCGCTTTCGCAAACTCACCTTGCTATTTCAAATTGATAAATCTCGATTGTTAGTGAATGAACATCGAATCGAACTCTATCAAAATCCTCACAGCAAGTAAGCATACAAACTGATGTGATTAAATTTTCAATATCTAGTACAGACTCTGATTTATATCAATTTTAAATGTTGAGGTAATGACTGTCATCAAGAATGATTCAGCATGAGCCCTTAAATTTAATAAATATCAATTTCCTACCTCGAGTTGATGGACCTTCTCCAGCGTCCCAACTAGTTGTTGGCAACGCATTACCTCTTGCTGCTTTCAATTTCGCCCGATAACTACGAGCTCGCTCGGCATCGGTGCACGCTCGTTTCGGAGGATTTCCCGTATGTTCGCTCTTTATGCGCTTCCTGAATCTGCGCAAGCGTTCTGGATCAAATCGGTTAGGCATTCTCACTTTCACTATGTTTCTCAAAAAGTTTTCTTCCTAGAGGTAGGACTCTATCCAACGCGAATCGTTAACACAACAGAAAAACTGTTTATAACACTACTAATTGGAATTTACAGAGAATGTTGATTCGGAATATTATGTTCGACATCGAAAATGGTGTCCGTGATAGGGAATTTGTGTGGTTTAAGTTATGCGACGAAGGGAAAACAAGTTTTGCTAATACCACTGGCTGCCAATCGACAATTTGAAACGAAAATCCCAATCAAACAAACTCTCAAGCTGAGCATTTTAAATTGACAGTAGCAAAGATGGATTTGTATCTGGTAGCATTTATTGATTTATTGATTCATCGCGGGTTGCGCCAACCAGCCAAAATTTTCCTGACAGCTCGCCCTCCATGCAGGCGTTTTTGCAGTTGCGGCGAACGAATTGGCACCATATTAGGCGCACAAACCAAACGAAATAAAAGTTTAATTCTTTTATAAACAACTCTTTTGATTCAATTGGTTGTCCTCAAAAGGACAGATTATCAATTAATGGATAGCGCCAACCAGCTGGGTGAAATTTTTACCGACGGCACCGAACTTAATTTAAGATTAGTTCATTCTTGAATAAGCAACTCTTTTATTTGAATTTATTGTCCTCAAAAGGACAGATTATTTCCACCTACTGCTGACTGCTGCTCGCCCCCAAGGACGCTTTCCCCCAAACAGCAGCGTTTTCGAAGTCGCGGCGAAACAATCGCCACGATGAGGTAAGATGGCGGCTTGCACAAAACCGACGCGATTGTGCGCCCTCATAATCCGCCATTTTGCCTCATCGCGACGATCGCTGTTTGGGAGAGCCTTGCTACTTACCACCACCAGCTGCCACGTGCATCGCTCTCTGCACCAGCTCCGCTGCCGTACAAATGAAGGCTCCACCAAACTGCAGCAATTTTTTGCCACCGCGGCAGCCGAAATCGCGGTGGAAAATCGCCGCGGTGAGATTACATGGCGGCTTATGGGAGCGCACAAACCGACGCGATTAGGGTTTTCGTCAATCGCGTTGGTTTGTGCCGCTCCCATAAGCCGCCATGTGAATCTCATGCGACGATCGTGGCGATGTTGTTGCAGCCTTGGCCAGCTCTTCTAGCCGAAGCCAGCTCCCTGCGACCAGCTCCCAGCGACCAGCTCCCAGCGACCAGCTCCCAGCGACCAGCTCCCTGCGACCAGCTCCGCACAGCTTCAATGCTGCCACTTTTTACTTAACATGTTTTATATTTCCAATTCATTTGTCTTACATACTAATTTTAACATTTTAAGTGTTTCAGCCCATTGGGCTCTTCAGCTTTGTTTAATTTTAAATTTTCTATGTTTGGTGTGTTTAGTGTGCTATGTGTTTTACATTCAATTTTCAGTTCAGCCCTTGGGGCATTGATAGTTTAAAAATTTGATAACCTACCTAATCTACAACTAAAACTACAATTGGAAAATCCTAGGGGTGGGGAACCAGATTCCGGATGATCTGGTGATCCGATGTCAGGCAGCGTGCCCTGTACCGATTGATAGACTCACTAAAGCGATCGTCGAGCATTTTTATCTCGGCCAGACGGTGGACCTCAGATGTTCTTGTCCTCGGAGGGGTGTTCAGGATCATCCTGAGGAACTTATTTTGAACACGCTGAAGTTTCAGGTGATGTGTTTTTGCGCAACTCTCCCAGATTGGCATGCCGTACTCAATGACTGGAAGTATGATTTGCTTATAGACAGCAAGCTTGTTTTTCAGGGATAATGTAGACCTTCTGTTGATCAATGGGTACAGTAGCTTCAACAGAACGTTACACTTTGTGACAGTTTTGTCAACCTGTTCCCTGAAAATAAGCTTGCTGTCTATGGTAACGCCAAGATAGACAGCTGATTTAGCCCATTCCACCGTTGTGTTGTTTAGGTTTATTTTACAATCCTCAGGCGGAACAAGTCTAGGAGAGTTGGAGTGTGGAAATAAGATGACCTGGGTCTTCGCCGCATTGATACAAATCTTCCATTCAGTGAAGTATTCTGACAGAACATTCAGGCTTCGCTGCAGTTTCGCGGCAAGCGCTCTTATTACCCTACCATTGTGGACGACTGCGGTATCATCGGCGAACAACGACAGAGATCCATTTTCAGGGAGCGGGGTATATCCGAGGTGAATAGATTGAACAGAAGTGGACCTAATATACTTCCCTGCGGAACACCGGCAGAGATCTCCTGACTACCGGAAACTGCACCATGCAACGAAACACGGAATGTCCTGTCCGTCAGATAGTTTTTAATTATCTTCACCAGATAGATGGGAAGATTGTATCGATGCAGCTTGTACACCAGGCCATCATGCCACACGTTATCAAAGGCCTTCTCGATGTCGAGAAGTGCCATGACAGATGATTTCGAAACAGACTTGTTCCGTCTGAGGATGTTACTGACTCGATTAAGTTGGTGGATAGTCGACCGACCACGTCGGAAGCCAAATTGTTCGTCAAGCAAGATGTTCAGCTCGTCGGCAGATGAAAGAAGCCGACTGTGGATCGCTTTCTCAAATAGCTTGGATAATCCTGAGAGAAGGCTGATGGGCCTATAGCTCTTGGAACATGAAGGATCTTTCCCAGGTTTCTGGATGGGTATGACTTTTGCTGACTTCCAACACGAGGGGAAGTAGCTAAGTCGCAGGCATTGGTTGAAAACCATCGCCAGATGGTTATAGAACTGGGGGCTCAGTTGCTTGAGCTCCAAGTTCAGGATGTTATCGAAACCTGGGGCCTTCATGTTCTTTGAGCATTTGATATAAGCCAACAATTCGTCAGCTGAGATCTCCAACTCCTCTGTGAAGTCGTTGGGGCTTAGATGGATGTTAGTAATAAGCGCGCTAACGGCAGCTTCATGTGGACTGACGATGTTTTGTCCCAGATTATGGGAGCTGACGAAGTGTTGACTTATCTCAGCAGCCTTCTCTGCGGGAGTTATCAACCGATCCTTAGAGCCATTGCTGTCTAATGGGATCAACGGTGGAATGGGCCTTGGCTTAGTTTTTAAAATTTTTGTCAACTTCCAGAACGGCTTAGCACAATCTGGGAGAGAGCGGATCTTGTCGGCAAAATTGTTATTTTTAAGGTCCACCATTCTGGCCTTAATAATTTTGGTCACTCGATTACAGTGACGTTTAAGCGTTACCAAACCGGTTCGCTGGTATTGCCTTCGAATGGCGTTGCGCAATTGAATAAGTTCTTTAGTGGGTCTATCAATGGGTACAGAGTCACTCACCTGATCAATCACCGGTACGTGTTGCTCCCGGGCCTGGGAGATCGCTTGCTCGATGCTCTGCAGCTGCCGCTCGATGTCATCAACGGAATCAAGGTGCATGTCGAAATTGATGTTGTCGTCAACGTGTTGTCGGAACCTCTCCCAACTGGCGCGATGGTAGTTCCGTCTGGTGATTCGATGCCGGTTGACCGAGGACCCAACTTCAGCCACCACCGGATAGTGGTCCGAGCTGAGCTCCTGGTGAACGATCGGCTGGGCGATGTTGTTCCCCATGTTGGTGAGGAAGATGTCGATTGTCGAATGGACCCCGGATCGGCTCAACCGGGTGGGAGTATCCGGGCCCAGGACGGTGTAATGTCCCTCTTCCAGGTCTTCCTGTAGAATAATTCCGTTCCGATTCCGCCGGGTGTTCCCCCAGGTTTCGTGTTTCGCATTCATGTCGCCGGCGATGATGAACTGCCCCTGCCTCCGAGTTAGCTTACGGATGTCGTTTCGCAGGGCCGTTGTTGTTCCGTTGTTGGTACTGGCTTGCTTGGGACAATAGGCCGCGATGATGGTGATTGGGCCGACAGGAGTTTCGACCTCGACTCCGATGGCTTCGATGGACTGCAGCTGAAAACTCGGAAGCAGATGGCAGTTGATGTTGTAGTGCAGGGCGATCGCGACTCCTCCTCCACTAGAGCCGCTACGATCAAGTCGCACAATCCGGTATCCTGGGATGACGATGCTGATTTCCGGTTTTAGGTGTGTCTCGGTGACGATGGCGATGTCGATGGCCTTCCTGTTAAGGAAGTCACCGAGCTCAAGAGTTTTGTTCCGGATGGAACAAGCATTCCAGTTGAGGATGCTGATGGTGCGTTTACGGTCCATGTTTAAACATAAACTTCATCGTCACGGACGTGGCGGCTTTGAGCTGTTCCTCCTTGGAGCGGCAGGAACGTAGTTGGCGATAGAGCTCTTGCACGAACTCCACCATTTGCTCCGAGTAATGCTGCCAAACGACTGAGGCAAAATTTTTCCTAAGTGTGCCTTCTATGCCGTTCTCAGCTGCGTGCGAGACGTAAATGGAGAGACGAATGACATGATTGGTAAAAGTCTCTCTCTAATACAAAGAAGAAGAAGATGATGCAAGACGTTCCTTGCTTCGATTTGAAATCTGTGATAGGAAATTTGGTAAATTTACTCTGCAAAATGACATTATAAGACATCACCTTATATTTGGAGTTGTTTTCAATAGTTTACTATTGATTGAGAAAAATGTTTGACAATTGAATTGGAGCGCGGTAAAATTTCCGACCGATTGAAGAAGAAATCATGTAAATCTATCGTGGATTATTTGAGTTATTCGCGTACAAAACGTACGGTTTTTCGTGACGGTCGCAAAATTTTAGATTTTCATTTGACACCCTACCCTTGCCGTAAGACGTAGTCTACGTCAAAACCGTGCAAAAAAAACCTTAGTGTATACCAATACGATGTACACAAAGGTCTTTTTTAAACGATCATTTTACAGGGTTTGTTTTCGGCAATAACTCCAGAACGGAACAACTTATCATTAGGTAATATCGAGTCTCATATTACGTTTTGGGCAAAAAGTAATCATATGGCAGTTTTTACAAAAAATTCACAATTTTTGGTGTAAATACTCAACATTTAAAATACTGGAAGGTAACACATACAAACAAAATCGAAGCAATTTAAAATGTTTATGCATGTGAGTTTGTCAACTCCATTTAGTCTTTTTTTGCACGGTTTCATAGTAGAAGTGGAACGCATCCCCCGTGTGAAAAAAAAACCTTTGTGTATTGGTGTTGGCATCGAATGACTGTGAAAGATTAATAGGTGGATCACAAAAGCCGGTTATATTATCATGTGATTTGATCTGAATTGCTCAATCGATTGCACTTTCATTCGCTCAAAAGCAGTCGACAAGCATAATTTTTAAAACATA
>JASCZW010007847.1:0-58864 GCA_034211315.2 Aedes japonicus
TTAGAATGACTTTCACTTGTTT
Source organism: Aedes japonicus (assembly GCA_034211315.2). Classification (NCBI taxonomy): domain Eukaryota; kingdom Metazoa; phylum Arthropoda; class Insecta; order Diptera; family Culicidae; genus Aedes; species Aedes japonicus. Next base: position 23 of record JASCZW010007847.1, read on the forward strand.
TCAGTCTACATTTTAATGTACTTATAACAATACTCCCCTAGTAATATTCATTAACTTTGCTTGGTTTTCTTCTCACTTTGTGTGTCTCTACGCCCAAAATAAAACAGCAAGATTGAAATGCAATTTCACATGGTTTTGTTCCATTTCTCGTTATGGATCGTAACTTGGAGAAAAACTGCAACATTGGTTGTGGACATCAAAGCAACACATCAATTCGTTTGAAAAAATTTCAATGTGTACGTTAGGTTGTGCAGTGCACCACGGAACGGAAGGGCAACTTAGAACGATTCAATGAAACGAAAAGTGAAAATTTTTGTTGAGTAAAAAGTATCTCGATTTTATTTGTTTCCACTCTTCTATTTTTACAGTCTTGAAGAAACGTCAAGTCAACTGGTATAAGTGGTATATTTGCTGCCATATAATCATCACAGTATGCTCTGATTACTTGAAGAAAAAAAAACAACACTTCATTTTGTGATTTTTCCATTTTATTCTGCGAGAAACGCATCAAACAATACTAACATGTGTAACATAAGTCCTGGGAATACTTTCAGGCGTTTATTTGACAGCATTAACAAACACACAGATGTCAACAAATGTACTTGTCACGTTCATCTGTGTTCCTACTGAACTGTCAAACTCAAATTGCGCAGTTGTTTCCATTAAAAATGTCGTACAAGCTGGATTTACGAGCACAAGTCGCCAACCTTTTTGGACGGCTTAGTACAAGTGAAATTTTGAGCGTGTTCAAAGACGAGCCAATATCAAAATCAACAATATACCGTGTTTTGAAAGATTGTCGTGGTGGTAAAGAACCGTAAAATAAAAAGAAAAGTGGTCGCCCAACAAAATTGAATGCCAGAACAACGAAAAAACTGCTGTCAAGCGCTGAAAACAAGGTTGGCCAATCAACACACAAATTAGCACGAAAATTTCAGGTTTCAAACATGACAGTCCATCGGATTTTGAAAAAACATAACGTAATCTATCGGAAAAGTCAGCGTGCACCAAAATATACACAGCAACAACTCGAAAAAATACCAAAATGCTGCCGTGCACTTCGTTGCGAGCATTTTGCAAATGGATAAATGGATTTTGCATAATTTTGGATGATGAATCTTACTTCACGTTTTCGCACCATGAATTGAGTGGCAACGATGGTTTCTATACTGCTAACATTAAAACAATACCAGACGATGTTAAATATGCCAGCAAATCGAAATATGAGCCAAAGGTGTTAGTGTGGGCAACCATGTCATCGAAGGGTATCTCGGCACCTTTGATACGCCCAAACAAGGCCAAAGCTGTCAATTCTGACGTGTATATCAGCCAATGCTTGCCGAAATTGAAGCAATTCATCAACAAATATCAGTCTGACGACGAAATCATGTTTTGGCCGGACCCTGTCATTACGCGAAAAAAACATTAGATTATTCATACAATAGAAAAGTCAGAGAAGTCTCTTTTAGATCAAGTCATTATTAATATCTATTTATTTATATTTATACATTCGTTCTACCAGGAACAAATCTTCATGTACGTACCTGGTTACTTTATACAAGCAGGTCTAAAAATGTTTTCTAAGCTTGGAGCAGATTAAATTATTTTCCGTGAAAAATATTTATTTTTTCTGTGTGTATTAATTCTCGAGTACATTTTCAAACAAACGCATTTGATTTTGTAAGAAAAGAGGGTATGTAAAATTCAAACGTTAAACTCTTGAAACCCTTACACACTTAGTTTTTTTCGCCGAGAATCCAACAGCCGATTGTTTCGGCATTTCAGTTTACTAAGACTCGTCGAATAAATTACCGAGATTCAGCTAACAAATGTAAACTTTGCCGAAAATCAGCTAACAAACGAAAATTTTACAGAAATATCAGCAAAAGTGACTGCCGAGTTGATCGGCTGTTGGAAATTTTGCCGAAGTAAATTGAGTGTGTAGGGCATCTCCAGGAGTGTTGTAGTTCTAGATTCATTTTATATGTCAGTTATAATTGTTTCTCTTGGGAAAATATATAACAAACATACCCTCTCTTCAGCAGCAGTTCCAAATGTTGTTCTTAACCTCAAGACTTGAATGTGTGTGTATAATTGATGATAAATATATTTTGATTTGTCACGAAATAGAAAAAAACATTGAAAATGACTGACGAATGGTACGAATTTATCACCAGTGAATTATGATACGATGGATACGATACGATGGATTTGGATTTAACTTTTCAGCAGGTTGTATATGAAAATTTACTGTTAAGGTGTAAGTTACACCGTGTAACTCAACTAATTCATCTCAACAGAGAGAACGAATCCATAGTTATTGTCTAATTCTAGATTTTCTTTCCGTCGCATAGAAAGTAGCGGAGAGACCAAGAAGCGGCAAGGCTCATTACCAGGTCGGCGTAATATTACACGGAACTTTGAGTTGGGGCACCAAATTCCGACATCTATTTATCCCGATCATTTGTTCGATTTTGGATGCCAGATGCCATATTTTTGCGCGTGCTAGAATGAGTTACTGCACGTAATGATTTCTTCCGTTTAAAATGTAATGCTGCTGGAAAACCGGGATTGAGCGGTATGCAGAAATGCTTCAGACGCCACTGATGATTATATTCAAATCGGAGAATCGACTGCGAACGAAGCACTAAAGGCATTCTGCCACATAATTGTAGAAATATATGGAGAATATTACATGCGATCACCAAACTTGGCGTTCATAAATATCGGACACTGCTTCAGCACCTTATAACACTCGAGGAATTTAAAATCCTCTTTGTGGTTCGCCTTAAACACTTCCAGTGCCATGTTATGTTTGTCCGTGGACGACGCACCACTTTTATTCAGGCGTTGAACAGATTTTACGCACCACGTTTGACGTTCAACTTGTTTCCATAGACACTAACACAATAACAAAAAAATATAACTTGGATGAAACGCGTTTCAAATTTGAACCAAAATAGAACAACATAGTATTCCAGTTCTAAATTTTAGCATGAAACTGTTCGAAACTATCCAACTAGAACGCCTTGCTGAAGTTGCCTTTGTTATAAATCCAGTTCTATTTTGTAACGACCATACACTCCTGGAGATGCCCTTATGTGGGAATGTGGGAATGTGTTTACCATTTATGATTGGTACATTGCACTCCAACAATTGTAATGAATTTGACGCGCCTTACTAACACAAACCATGTAGTGGAAACACCGACAAACCTACATGAATGATAATAGAAAATGTCTTACTATTTCTGTTCGAATCATATTACTGACATCTATCTTCGTGTTCGCTGAGAACGTTGATTAACGCCACGAACACGTTTGGGAACATGGTAAGAAGGTTCATGTCTTAGCAATTCTTGACACATTTATTTGATCTATATAAAATGATTCTATAGGTTTTGGCAAATGAGATCGCTGCACATTTGAATCGGTCTTTATGGATTCCTGATCAATAGTTAAGATTGAGTTTTATGTCGGTTTGTAGGTGGTGGAAAGCATAACTGAAATGCGTATTTTGTTATTCGTTTAATTGGGTAATACTGCTGGAAGGAGATTCTCTTATTTCAGCATGATTCACGTAAGTGGCTTCGCTTTCAAGCCATGCCCAACCTTGTTTGACCCATCATACAGCAGTTGAAGTACGTTGAATTAAGAACGGTAACAAAGCATGATCTTTCTGTTAAGTGGAACCACATGCAGGGCAAAACCCATGCTAGGATGGTGGCTTCCTACATACATACATACATACTAGGGCCCTTAACACAAGGGATAAGATTTCCCCACCATTTTTGGTAAATAATAACGTCTAATATTGGAAAATCAACATTATCCAAATGTCAGTAATAATGACTGCTTATTGTCATTAAATTTTACCGATACTTCGGGTATTGTCAATAAAATACCCAATTTGAGGTAAAATAAATACCTAATATTAGGTATTCCCATCTTAGCGAGTGGTTAACTTTCAGCATCTTGGCTGATATACGATCGACCCCTGGGGCTCTGTTCGACTCCACGTTTTGGATCCTATAATAACTGTCCAAAATTTCAGCTCGATCGGTGAAAACCCGCGGTTTTAAATTTACATAGAATTGCCCTGTGCTTGTGGGCTGAGCCGGACAAGTTGTGCCGTGTCTTTTCACGTAACTCTCCTGCTAGTGTGTTTTCCTCTCCACGTGTTTTTTACAGTTGAGCAGTTGAGGTGAAAAGTGTTATAGTATTCGATGCAAACAAAAGCTCTCAAAAAAACCGAGCGTTTTCTTAGAAAAGAACAACATAAGACAGTTAATCATCGTAATTTATCATCATCGCATTTAATTGTCGATGTCAACCCAGCAACATCAGAACATCAAGCTAATGGGTGTAGTTCGATCGGTCAAGGTTATTGACGCAGTAAGTTAAAAGTATATTTCTCGGGATTTTTTTTCATTAGGGCGAATCTAACATGGAGAGATTCTCTCCCGGCTCACTCTCTTTCATTCATTACAGCGCCATTATAACTCTTTCGAGGCATTCTTAAGTACATATCTGTAGTACGTATAATGGTGTTTTGCTTTTGCTGCGTTATTTTCAAGGAAATAAAATCAATAATTCCGGAGCAATTTGCGATTTGGGCGTACATGCAAAATATAAACAAAATGTTTTTTCAATGCAGTGTATAATTATTACATCTAAATCATGAGTTTTGACCTTTTTGTCCTGGTTGTGCTATAATTTTATTTATTAAATGTTGATTTTGCAAAGGGCGTAGAGTTATTTCGTAATCAAAACAATTCACTTTGCGATTTACGCCATATTGATTGTTGACAAAGTGAAAGGCGTAATTTAAATCAAAACATAAACATGGCGTAAAGTAAAAGGCGATACTGACAAAAAATCAAAACAACGGCGAAAAGTAAAAGGCGATACCTACAAAATAATTAAAACAACGGCGAAAAGTGGTAGGCGAAACCTTTGAAAATGTCAAACATAGGCGAATAGTATAGGGCGATACCTTTATTTCCAGTACTTGTGGGGCCAGCATTGAAAATGGCGTAATCCAACATCCTAGTATTGATAGGCGAATATTAAAAATGTGCAAATTTCAATGAATAACGAACGGATTTCCATCAGCAGTATATAGGAATCAGAAACTAGCTTTGATCTCTGTCTGTATGCTAGATTGTATTTGAATTTATTCGTTAATTTGTAAATTACTGTTTGAAATTCTACTTGCAAAATTACAATCATCATTTCCCTGTTGTTTACATTCTGCATGTTCGCCCTTATCGCAAATTGCTCCGGAATTATGCCTTTTTTTCAACTAAAGTAAATGGTGAATGTCAATGCCGCAGAAACACAACAGTGCTGGCTAGCATACTTAACAAATAGTAGAATGAAAAACGTAAAGGTGATTGGATTATGAATGAAAGAGAAAGTAGTCAAAGAGAGTCTCTCAATTTTAGATTCACCCCAATGAAAAAAAAAACCCCTAGATTTGAAGTGGGCTAAATAGCCTACTGAATAGCTATTGTTGTGAAATTTTGCCTCGAAGCGTGTGCGTCTGTGTCTGTGAAATGAGTTATGTTAATTTTTTTTAAATTGTTGCAACTAGTAATAAGTTTCTTATTTTTTTTTTTTTTTTTTTTTTTGCATGGTATTTTCTTTTAGCGACGCATTTTTTTCATAAGTAGCATTCAATTTATTGATTGGTGTAGGTTTTTTTTTGTGATTGTCTGTTTTGTTTTGGATTTGTGCATTATGATGACCTCTCCTGAGATACACTGAAAACTTATTTTCGTAAATTAGCTTTCGCTCGTTTCGTAAACACGGATTTTGTTACATAGAACAGATGTCTCGTATATTGTTTGAAACATTCATATTGCTCTTTATGGGATGAAATGTTATCATTTTTGTATCATGCGTGAAATGGGTTTCATGAAGATCAGCCACTCACTGCTTCTCTTTTTTCGTACCCATGCATGTTGGTGTTGCTGCTGGGATGAGCGAGAATCCCAATTCATTCCAAAACAAAATTTTGGATTTATAATTAATCATGTATCTTCTCAAGAGTTACCGTGGTCTAGAGACCCAACAAACATCGGTGTTGAATTAGAGCTTGTTCAAACAAATTTAGAAAAGCTATTCAGATATTCTAGAAGAAACAGCTGAATAGCTTCTCCAAATTTGCTTGAATAAGCTCTTATTCAACACCGATGTTTGTTGGGGAGATCAACCAGGATTCAATGAACAGCTCATTCCAAAAATACAGGATCGAATCCCATGTCAGACACATTGTTAAAAAAAAGGCTGAACAACTCCAGGTGGTTGCGCTTTTTTTTCAATTACGTTTCGAGTCGGTAAAGTAGATCTGCCAGTTATCCATGCAACCACCAGAGAGAAGTTTCTTTTTAATTTGTAATAAAATCGACAAAGATTTTTCATTTACGCCTAACCGACAAACGTAGACTATGGCCTTTTCCACAAATTTATCGTCATTGAAAACTCGCCTAATCAATCCACAACGGTCATTTCGTAGAGGAAAAGTTCACCTGTCCGATAGAATTTTAGGCTTACATGGGTAGCCTTTGTGCCACGAGAAATTTACGGAAGAAGCCATTGTTTATGTTTGTCAGTTGAGCCCTAATGAAAAATCGTTGCATTAGGCTTAGCGACGTTTAACGCATGCACAGTACAGCGCCATTTAGTTCTAAAGCGTGAAAATAAGAGAGAAAGATCGTTTGGATGAAAACAAACCATCATTTTTCTTCAAGTGCCAGAAAGGGAAAAGTGATTAATCGTCAAAGTACCTAATTGTTTTCGTACAATGCACGAGTGTTCTTTCTGTGTCAACAAATGCTTCGTGCTTTTGACAGTTGCGCGTGTACCATCAATTACAAAGGCATCTTCATAAAAACAACAGATCGGTTCCGGAAGAACGAATAGATTCGCTAAATCTTCCTTCAATTCCGTAATATAAACCAAAATTAGTTTTCAGTGTAGCTAAGGGAAGGTCCATTAATTATGTCGCGTGGTAGGGGTTTGCGTGACGTAATTAATGGACGTTCCCTAATCAAATCTCTCGATCCACCTCTAAGCATTTTGCCATACTGCTATGAGGTACCAGATGGTTATCCATCGATTGCCCGTCGATCTGCCAAATTTAGAAAACGTCTGCATTGAGTTATCTCAAATTGAAATATTCCTCCCACTATATCACAATACATTGCGATTGGTTGAGCGGATTGGAGATCATTGGGTATAGGACGAAGTCTGCCCCGGTTGGTGCAAGTGAGCTTGGAAACCAATAGAAACATAAAGATGACGCCAGGCTAGAAATGGTTCAAGAGACTCTAATGTCACCAAATCCTTCAATCTTAACTTTAAATGGATTAGCATAGATAACTTGTTTTGGAATATTTTGTTATCAGATGGAACGCGTTGTCTATTGTCCGTAGGCGCGAGTGATCGAGTGAGCACAGAACAAAACAACAAGGCTGCTGTGGTATGGTGATTCCGTGGGTTTGGTGGGCCAGTGGTGTGGATGACAATTAATTATGATTCATGCTATGAGTTCACCGCACTCGCCGTGCCACCATATCTTTACTTTTAGTATATGTCAATCGAACCACATTGTCTTCCAAACGTTAATAAAAATCAAATTATTTTCCTAGAGAAACAAACATTACACTTTGTGAGTTTGCAATAGCATCCTTACTGTTGGAACAAATCAGTTCCAATCAGAAATCGGTACTAATATTTAAATATTTTACTATAGGCCGTGTTACTTCAGTTTATCGTTTACCAAAGCGAAACTTGGTACCACCAAATCCTGTTATCCAACATCTCAGAGATTTCTCGTGGAAGTGCAAAGGTATTCTCGGCTTCCAGTAAAGCTGTATCACGTCAACTTACTCAATATACAGGGTGCAGCAGAAAATAATGCGAAAATTTGTTCTATTTCTTTCACTTTCCATTTTTTACTAATTCTGGCAGTAATATCAACATTTTCGAGTGCAGTTATCTTTATAAAGTCCTTTTAAACAAATTTATTCAATATGTCTCCCATTTTTATTAATAACATCCTCGAGCCGACACCGGAAGCCAGAGCATGCCTTTCGGACGTAGTCCTCCGACATTGACTGCCATGTGCGTGTTATGGTTTACTTCAGGGTTTTCACACTAGAATGTGATGTTTTGCAGGTTCGTGCTTCAACATATGCCCAAATTGAATAATCCAATGGATTAAGATCTGGACTGCTAAGGGGCCACAAATCCTTCGGCCACAACTTCATTTTATCGTTCAACCATTGTTAGGTTCAATTGGACGTGTGACACGGCGCTCCATTTTGCTGTAAGACAACGTTTTGGTCCTCGAAGAAGTTGGCCTTCACCCAGGGAAGCACTTGGTCCTTTAAAATACCGATGTACATTTCGGTATTGATTTTAACTCCACCATCAATGAAGACAGGCGGCATTTTCAAACCGTTGAACGCCACTGTTTGGTTTGAAATTTGAATTTCACTTTTTCCGGAACGTTCTCCATTTTCTGCGGTGAAATGAACCGGTCCGTGCGGCTGTCGGTCACAGCATCGATGCTGAAAAGCTTTTCGTCTGAGAACAGAATTATCATTTTTTGCTTCTTCAACAAGGAAAGCAATCTCTTGGAACGAGTCACTCGTAGTTCCTTGACCCGGTCCGTAATCAAGTGGCGTTTCACTCTGGCTCTGGAAGATGCATGCAGGTCTTCATTGATGATTCTCCGCATGGATTTCTCCGAAATATTGGCTTCCTTTGCAAGTTTTCTTATGGAACGCACCGGGTTGCGAGCAATTTTTGCACGGACCGATTTGATCACGTTCGGCATGCGTGCAAAGCGCGGACGTCCGCTTCCCGGCTTCCGCTGCTTAGGACAATCCTGCAGGGACTTTTTTATGTGGTAAACTGTTGCCAAATGGCACCCTACCACCTTGGAAATCTCTTTCGACTTCTTCTGGGCGAGCAACAATCTGGTGATCACTTCTTTCGCGAACATTTTGACGAATTTGCAATTAAACAAATAGAATGTTTGGATGCAACACTTGAAAGTGAACATAAACAAATATACTTTTGACAGAAACTAGTCACTAGCTACAAGAATTAACCCAATACTCAAGTTTGAACATTTTCGCATTATTTTCTGCCGCACCCTGTAAGACCCCCCCCCCCCAATCACATCTGCAACAGTTGATTTTGGCACATTTAAGTAGAATTGGGATTTTTTTTTGTAAACAACGTGTGTGATTCACGTTTGTCTATGTATTAGTTATGTACATAACAAGTTTCATTCCATTTCGTAGTGATTTGACTAAGAAACAGGATAAATACTTTGTCCGGATTTTGGTGTGAACGGCCTTTAGCACACATTCATCTTATTTACTTTCAAAATGTAGGGAACAGATGAGTGTGCTATCAGCACATAAAAAGAAAGATCATATTTGATCGCCACTGTATGGCACATTGCTGAATCGCAGGCAATGAGAAAGCGGAACGGCTGGCAAAGGTGATTTACCATTTAGTACATCAGAGTACCCTTTCGTGTTGGCAAACCGATTGGAACACTGAAAATCTAGGACTGCTATTACATTCCACCATTCCTATTTTTTCATCTAGGGCGTTGTTTAAAGACCTGCATGTAAGTCGTAAGTCGATAAGTCATGATACAATCCAAGTGATAAGTAGGCTAATATCCAATCACTAACAATAAGAATATCGAATAGACACACTAAAAATTTATTTCCGTAAATTACAACAAATTTCCCGGTTATTGTATGAAACATTCAGATTGCTTTTTACCTGGTCAAATGTTATCATTAAACCTTTTTCTATAATGCACAAAATGAATTTCGTGAAGACCAGCCAATCGCTGTTTTTCTTTTATACCATCCGCAAGCATGATGGTGTTGCTGCTGGGATGGGCGGGAATAGTTTATTTATCCCAAAATACAAACTAAAGCGCTGTCGTGAGTTACAACTTCATACTTATTAATCAAGTATCTTATCACGACTCATAATCTTACATGAATTGTTTGTTTACGTTCTCAAATTTTTAAGAAAGATGAATTACGTCCCGTGTAAAATTGATAACTTTTCAGTTAGCTCTATTAACTATTCCTTATGAAATTTTAACAACAAAATGAAGTTACCCTATGTTCAGATTAGCATAAACACCATGATAAAAAGGGGAAATATTGACTTTTCGTTGCAAATACAGTAATCTACGGTGCAGTTTTTATTGTCAACACAGGATATAGCGCGTAGCACCTTGAGCAAAAGCTAAATCCTCAACTGCAGCCCAATGATAGTGCAGGGCATCAAAGTATGCTTATCAACGTTCGCAAGCAAACTTCTCAAAAGCCCGATATGAACTCACGTCCCTGAAGAAAGCCGATATGATAGTCATCCAGCTTTACTGTAACCACAAAATCCAAAATCTACCACTTAAGAACCGTACAAATCCACTGACTACTTACCATGCACAGCTCCGGAAATCACAGAATCCCTTGGATTAAAGTTTGTTGAGCTTTCTGCTCCAGAAACCGCCGTTGAAGGCGGTCCATCAGTCACTGTACTATTCCATCCTGTTGCATCGTTTGCATCACGCCTCACAACATGGCTTCTTGCCACCACATTAAGCGCCACTATTAACACTATGAATGGAGAAAATTGTATTCTTCCAGCAGCAACCATTACTGTTTTACGTTGTTTCGATAACACTTTCCGATATCGATTGTACTAAGCACATCTTTTACAACTAGTTGCAGAAACCATTCAACAGATCGCCAGTAACTACACACAAAACTTCGATAGGCACTCGAATCACTTCACCAAATAAATCAACCTATAATTTTAATTGATTACAAACTGATAACGGAAACACTGTCAACAAAACGGGTCAATTGTCCCAGGCCGCCGCCGAAGACGATCACGTGCGTGCCCACAGGATAATCGCGGTTGTTTGTTAGCAGCTTAATCCACACAATACAGCAATAACACTTGGCAGTCAATCAATTTTAAATTATTTACGGGCAATGAGGCAATGGCGTTGTGTCTGTCTGTGCGATGTTCAGTGATTGACAGCCTTCGGAGATATCCAATAGCTGCTGAACGTTGGTTGTCCCGACAACATTCATTTCGATAAGGCCGTGATTACATCAAATAATCGTTGAATCCCCCAAGCCGAACTGATAAGCACGACATAGCACGAGGAGTTTTCCACCGAACGGAAATACGTTCCGATAAAGAACGTTTGACTTTGATGTTTTGTTTTACTGGCAGGCACGGTATGAAATCGAACTAACTATGTGCTGAAAGAGTATCGTTAAACTATCAATCGAATCGAACGTTAGCGTGCTCAGACTGGGTTGGAAAAGGGGGGCTTGCAGTTGACGAACAATAAGAAGGAGAAAAATACGGTCCAATCGTTTTTACAGGCGGTAAGGATCTCGGAGAAGACTTGTGAGAGAAAGGCATTCATAGATATGGTTCTCTTCCTTCTGCTCACGAAGACAAAAGAGGTAAAGCCTGTCCGCGTTAAATTTCGGACACCAAAATAAAAGCTGCAAAAAAAATCTTATTTTTTAATATATCAATCGGGACTGCCCACACCATCATGACGAAGGACCTGGGATACAAGTCGTTCAAGAAACCCAAAGTTCTCAGGGTAACGGAGGCTACAACGAAAAAAAAGCTGGACAGATCCAAACCCATACTTTCGCGGCACGCATTCAGGAGTTCGTGTTTTCTGATGAGAAACTCTTTGTCTCGCAACAGCTGCACAGTGTCCAAAATGATCGACTGTGGGCGCCGACTGTGTTAATTTTAAAAGAATGAACAAAGTTTTTCAGGATACCTCAAATCAAGATTTTGGTGAAATACTGCTATCGCTGAAAACGAACGAAAGCGTGCTTATGCGCAAACCACAGAACTCTATACCTTAACATTCCTTGCATTTCAGGATCAACCGAATGGATATCATATATAATAGATACGAGTGATTGCAGTATTTTTCATTCACATAAATATATACACTATTATATAAATATTTCATGGGAATGGGAGGGACCATCAGGGCACCCGATTGAAGCACTCTGGATGGGGAGAGTTGGTAGAGGTTCTCAATAAACATTGCTTCAATAAAAATTGACTCAGAAAAGAATATCTCGTATTTTCTTCTTTTTTTAATACATTTTTAAAGTGTATTCGAACTTATTGAACACCGCTTTACAAGAGCCCAGTACTTCTCTATTCAGTCCAAAACAGAGCTGGAGAGTCGTCGCTTCTGATAAACGGTAGCAACCGCTTTTGCAGACATTTTTTCTCGTACACATCCTTATTGATAGCAACAATCAATATGAAACTAGTGACTTGAATTTGGTTCACTGTTGTGGAACCCCTAGTTCCGAAGTACACCTTGCAGTCTACACCTTGCAATAATTCTTGCGCTTTTCGATACCTTTCGGTTCTAATATCTTTGTTGTCTTGATTCGCTATGTTATTTTGACACAATTTTTAAGAGTGTGTTGGAGTGATGAGTGAGTTACGTTATTAGGGGCGAATCACTAAGCTTGGGACCGGTGTGCTAGTATTTCCTGAGCCAAAAAATATATTCATTTTCTTCATGACTATCCACCCGCTGTTGATAGTGCCCGTTAAGACGAAACTTTTAGATTTTCGACCACAACTACATATGGCCTGCCCAATCAAATACTTCTTCGGGAATTTAGACACCTTCTTCATCTGGATATGCTCGGCCACAGCGTTCTTTTGCATTGCAGTAAATCCAGACCCGGGAGCTGTTTAAAGTCTTCGAGTACGTATGTTTCGTCGTCCATTATGATACAAGAAAATGTTTGCAAAACATCGATGTAAATCACAACTTTTTGCAGTGAAATTTTGCTTGTCATCACGGTTGGGCACCTTTTTCACTTTGTACGCCTCTGCTTCACATTTTTTACATATGATTTTGACTTCCCGAGTACTTTTCGGTAGTTTTAGTTTCTTGGCAAGATCGAGTATCGATAAATTGCACATTTCCGCTTGATTCGACGCCATTTTACTGAACGTAAGAAACATGAAAACATGTTGTACCACGAAATAAAGTGGAGAGTTTCATCTGTCCAATAAGTGAAACGGTTCAGCGAACCGTGAAATAAATCTAAAAATATACACTGAAAGCAAAGTGTCCGAAATTTTACGTGAACAGGCTCTAATCAATATCCAGCGGGATTTGAACAATTTTATTCTGCCCGTTTTGCGGTTCTCCAATTTTTTCATGGTACGACATATTGCTGTAAATTTTAATATTGAGCTATCGAATTCCGATGAGGTACCTCAATAAGGAATATTATAAGACTCGGTAGTCAAATGGCATTATCTAGGGGAAATTAAGATGGCGATTGGTTCTATACTTACTTAACTTACTTAACTTAATTTCTGTTAACTCCCATCAAAAGTTTTATTTCGACTTTATGAACTCGTAAAATGCTGTTTGGAAACGTTGTTTTAGGACTCATTCCAATTATCTTATTATGATCGGTGGAAATTTAGGTGTCGGTGGTTAGCATTTTAAAACCATTTTGCCTCCAGTAGAGGCATTAAACGGAAAATTTGTATTGAGATAATTCACCAAACGACCAAATAGTTTTATAGTAGCCATTGCGAAGAAAAATTGGCTTTTTGGCAAAACTGCGATTTCTATTGAAATTTAAGAAAATCATTGAAATGGGAAATACGTCAAATTTTAAATGTAATGCATGATGAACTGTAGATCAGAGACCAATTTTGGCATTTAGATAACCTTATTGAATTCCATCAATTTCAGGAAATTCATGATTTATTTATCGATTATATTTGCTTCAGTTTGGTTGTTGTTGATGTAAAATCACATAATCTCGAGGCACATTTCTTTTCGGCTCTTATCGTGCCAATATTCACCATAAATTACGCACGCATGATTTGGGGCATGATATGCTATAAAAAACTCATTTTGTTTTAGATATTTTGCTATCAAACAAAATTTCCACAACACAAGAACTTTCTTCTTAGATATTATTTACTGTTAAATGAATCAGAAGAGCAGAGAATCGAACAAAGCAGATCAACAAAAACCAACCACGATATCACCGTAAAGTTTGACAGCTGTAGCCATTTGGCCCTTTGCTGGTTTTGATGGCAGCCAATAGGTTTTAGGAAGATTCTCAAATGGTCATAACATCTTTCACTAGAACATTTTCAAAATCTTTATGGTCTTTCAATTTCCAGGAGTCCAACAAGATTCTCAACGGAATTGATTGCCGGACTGATGACAGGTTCTCAGCTGATTGCAGTACAGACCTTATCAGCGTTTGCTTCCCAGGCTGCCATGACACTACCTTGCTGAATACGCTCGTTAACTTCTACAGCTTCCCAGTGCCACTTATTGGTCCGGAAACCTTATCCTAGAACCATGTTTCCGATTAAACTGCTCTTCTTGCTTGGATTTTAGACCTTGTGTTTTGGAGTCCAAGTAGCTCAGATGACGTGCCAAGCAAAAGTTCGGCGGGAGACTTTTCTTCGTGGGGATACGAGATGACATGACGGTGCTAATATCTTCTTGCAGCGTTTCCCCTATCGTGATTATTTGCTTCAACGTTGTCTTAAGGTGAATCGCTGCTCCATGTATTTTTTCCTAGTCGTTTATCTCGCTCTCGCAAACTCACCTTGCTATTTCAAATTGATAAATCTCGATTGTTTGTGAATAACCATCGAATCGAACTCTATCAGATTGCTCACGGCAAGTAAGGCATACAACTGATAGATTAAATTTTCAATATCTAGTACCGACTCTGAGTTATATCAATTCTAAATGTTGAGGTAATAACTGTCATCAAGAATGATTTAGCATAAGCCCTTAAAGGTACCGACAAAGCTTTCGGCGAGGCCGTTTGACTGCCGATGATAGAAAACAGTCTTCAGGCGAACGATGTCGTTTGAGTCACAGTAGGCCTCGAAAATGTCGCTTGTAAATTGATTCCCGTTGTCAGTTACAGAATATGGCGAAAATGTCGCGGAGGATGCGGATCGTCGTTGGAGATGTGGTGTCTTTCGTTTGGAACACTTCCAGCCATTGGGTGAAAGCGTCCACTAGGAACAGGCAGTACCATCCATTCATAGAATCGACGTAGTCGAGATGGAGTCTCTGCCAGGGCTTTTCAGGGGATGGCTAGGACTCGCGGTTGGTTCTTCGCTAGTCTCGAACATTCGTTGCAAGTCTGTACTAGCTATTCTATGTCTCGGGTGATATGCGGCCAGTAGATGTACCGACGAGGATGTCCTTGTGAAGCTGCACGAGTTCATTCTTCCGAACAACAAATGGTATAACCAGACGTTCGTCGTACATCAAGCAGCCAGGGGTGTCTCGCGACTCCTGAATTTGTGGATCTGTGATGCATGTTTTCATGTTCAGTTTTCGATTCGAATAAGGCTAGTAAAGGCTTGTGGTCGGTCTCGACTATGAAACGCTGTCCGTAAACCATTCGCTGGAGTTTCGTCACAGTGCATATCAGAGCCATGCCTCCTTCTCGATTTGGCTGTAGTTACTCTCCGCTGCTGTCAAGCTGCACTTTTGCTGAGTATTCCATTCCGAGCAATCGCAGCAACCACTGACTGCGGTTATGTAAAATAATTTGTCATTCCATTACTTAACGTCAAGCTGAATACAAGCAAACTATTTGTACCCCTCAAGAACCTGAGTTTCATTTTGTTTTAAGCATTTGGAAGGCACTTCATTTGCGACGAGGATTATTCGGAAAGTTTCAAGAGCTCCAGAATTGAACCCGAAGAAGGATGGCGACCAATCAAGAACTCCAAGCAGCGATCCTGCAGATGAACCATGCTTCTATTTTGATTTTGACTTCAGTTATCAAAATGTCGTCGAAGGAAGTGAAGCAACGCATCAAAATTTTGTACGTGCATGACAAAAATCCAAACTACTCTCACGCCAAGTTGGCAAAATTGTTGAATGAGGCTAAATCAACTGTTACCAACGTATCAAAAGTGTTCGGTGAACGTTTGTCGATAGCCAGGAAAGCTGGATCGGGGGAAAATCGAAATCCGGAGGCCACAGCGTCGACAAAAAGGGTTGCCCGCTGTTTCGTGCGGAACCCCAACCTCACAGTCCGAGATGTAGCAAAGAAGCTTGGAGTGGTGCCTTCAACCGGGGATAGAGCTAAAACACGAGCTGGACTGTCGACTTATGAAAAAGTGGTGACTTCAAATCTCGATGATAAACAAAACACGTCGGTTAATGCACGATCGCGAAAGTTGTACACGACGATGCTAACGAAGTTTGATTGCTTGGTACAGGACGATGAAACTTACGTCAAGGCAGACGACTTTAAACAGCTTCCTGGACAGGATTTTTATATGGCAACCGGACGGGGAACGGTGGCAGATACTTTCAAGCACATTAAACTGTCAATGTTCGCAAAGAACTATGTGGTGTGGTAGGCCATCTGAACCTGTGGCTTGAAGAGCAACGTTTACATTGCGCCCGGAACCGGAAATTTATCTGAGCGAGTGCTTACAAAAACATCTACTGCATTTCCTGAAGCGTCACAATTATTCCGTTCTATTTTAGCCGGATTTGTCATATTGCCATTACGGAAAAAAGGTTATGGAGTAGTAGGCTGCCAACAACGTTCAAGTGGTGCCCAAGGACAAGAACCCTCCCAACGCGTAAGAGCTCGTCAGTGGAGGCTCGACTGCGATGAGAGAAATAGGGGCTTCCTTAGAGCTAGCGGCAAGAGTGCGTCCCGGTGTCCAATTTGTAGAAGTAGAGCGTACACACTTCGACGAATGTAGAGGATTACGAGCTTCGTTGACGCGTATGTCAGGAGTGCGTTTCAGCCTAAACCAAACCCAGGGTTTATTGGTCGTTTACTCCATTGTTGCAATTTCTTACACTGAGAGGCTCAGTGGATCTTTGGACGCGGTACCAGGTAGAGGTCGCCGAAAAACTCGTTCTTTTATCGTTTGGATGATTTTGGAATACACGAGCTAGAGTTGAACAACTTTGCGAAATTTGTCCGGATCTCGGCTTTTAATTAACCCATGATTTCAAACTTCAATTTCGTCATGGAATCGCTATGGGAGTTGAATGCGTGTTCCTGACCAGCCTTATAAGCAGCACGTGTAGTTTTGCGAAAGCGCATATCGTTCATTAGCGTTATGCACGACGGACAGAACTAGAAAACTTGGTGATTTCTCATCACTGCGTCGAGCACATCCGACGCCACTCCACAGCTACGAGGATGAAAAATTGCCTTACAAAATCCTTGACATTCGATTTGGATTTCTCCGATGTCACCAGCACATGAATGGCACACGCAGGACATTTTACTGTTCAATTGGGCTTTTTCAACAGTCACACTTGAAAACAGTTGACAAGACCTCCGCGTTTCGAAAAACTATAGCGATCAGGATAAATACCACACGCGGCCGGGCACGACTGACGTATCGCAAAATCGACACAACTAAGTTCTGCAGAGTTCCAATAGGCAAAGGAACTGATATTAATCGCCTATATTGTAGCTCAGCTATTTCAAATACAGGTGGCGCATCGAGCATGAGATTTAATCAACGTGAATGGATTTGGCAACACAACACAAACTTCGGCACGAGAAACGAAACTACAGAGATAAATTTGATAGTCAATTTTACCATTATTGCGGATGACTATTGCAAGTATAGTGATTTTGAACCGACTATGATCATGGTTAAACCGACCATTGAAAATATTTGATCCAACATTTGCCATAATGTCGGAATAGTGCTTGTTACCATGATCATAGTCAAAAATGCCATGAACGTGGTGAATTCGGCCATTTTTATGGTTATTGTAAACATTATATAGTCATCCTGACCATGATTTAATTGTCAGTATTACGATAGAATTTTTTTCAGAGTACGGTAGGCGGAAATGTGTAAAGGCTCGAACGCAGTGATAACGGAAGTGGAACGGCGACGGCAGCGGAATAGCCCAATCTGACTAAACCTGCTTGTCGGATAGAAAACTGATCAGATCCAAGTTGATTCCAATAGGACATATCGACGTCATTTGTGACAACTGTCAAACTTGCCGTTTCCGTTCCGTTTCCATCCACATTACATTTGAGCCTTAACTAGAGCACAAACAACAAACCGCGTGGTAAGTTTACACACAATTGTTTGAAAATTTATATTTTTAAGAAACAAAATTTCACAATATTAACAGTTGCTACACATCAAAACTCTCATCCCGCAAAGACAAACGATGCAAGTAAAAGTTAGATAACACTGCATTCGACACAACAAATCCGATTTAAGACGGGTAAAAACACGAATTAGTGGCGATCCGAGAAGTAAACAAAACAAATCCAAATAGTTGGTCGCGCAAAGGAAACGATCCCAGAGATGAACTCCTGATTAAGGCATCTTCTTTTAACACAGTTCTTTATTTGTGAAGTTGCACTGACCAAGACAAAAGCTCAGGCATCTATGGATGACTCAGCTGATCCCCTGAAACTAATGGTGGTGGTTCATCACATAAACAGTTTTCTAGATGCGACAAACATTCCGATGTGTGACAGCAAAACCGTCAATCTAATTATTCAACGATATGGCTGTACTTGATCTTTACGGATGTGAAAAAAATGCGTATTGATAGCTTAAATATATTCGTAAGTTTTAACTGACCAATCTCTTAACCGCAGTTTGCCTTTTTACAGTTTTTGCACCGTAAAACACCTATATTACTGAACAATCGGCTTTTCATAATTTGAGTCAACTAGTATTAATTGTATAGTTTCTCAATTGTTGAAAATCCTAGCATATAGAGTGAATTGTAAATCTACCTAAATCGATAGGTAATGCTGCTGGAGAAAGATCGAAGAATGTTTCGAGCGCGTGCGGACGTGTTTATATTTCGCTGTCAGTTATTGAGTTGGTCGCACGAAAAGGCTATGGGCCCAGTGTCACGTGTTTGAAAAGTACGGAAAAAGTTAGTTCGGGAGGAAAATCGGTGAAAATCGCGTCATATTTCACTGAAAGAGTTTTTGTGGAAAAAGTTCATCACAGTGTTGAGAGTTAACCGGTTTTGTTATCGGGCATAGCGCGTTATCTATTGTGCCGGTAATTGTGTTTGGTTGCGAACAGCTGCGATCGTAGCAAGGTATATATTGTATCTATTCGGTGGCGTTAAATGCTCCACACTATATGGAATGAAGATCCGGTATAATTTGAAGTGCTGACCAATGTTCAATAGTGGGAGTAGGCGGTGTTTATAGCTAGTTTGACGTGCATTTTTTTCCGCTGTGTTTTCCGATGTTACAAAACAATTCAGCGCCAACATTTGATTAGGGCGAATCTGATTTCGTAAACAAACACTTTGTCTGCTAATTTATCAGAAATTGAATATAATTCCTACAGATTGAATATATCAGCGGATAGAGATAAAGCTCTCTTCTTAAAGAATGCTTAATTTGTATTTGTGACCTTTCGTTCAAGAGAAAATGGCTACGAAAGCCAATGTTTACAAAAGCAGATTCGCCTCTAATCTAATGTTGGCGCTGAATTATTATCGGAGTAATTCAAGTTTGACACTTAACTGGAACTGTATTTACAGCAATGCCATGTCGGTAGTGGAACTGGTCCGTGGCGGAACTGGTTTACGACTAGAATTTTGCCGAACATTGGTGTTTGTATCCGGAGTGTCCGGAGAGATTTTCCCGAGTCCTGGAGCGATGCCGAAAGTTGAGTTTGGTAGACAGGTGCAAGCTGGTTGAGCCAAGAATGGATACGGAGGATGAAATTTTGATCAAACATTCAGCGGAGCAAGTGGACATTCTGAAGAAAAAAGATAGTGACGGTGTTGATGGGTTGGCGGAGTTAAGTTCAAGATACAATGCTATTTTCGATCACCTGCAATGCCATATGAGGCAAGCATGGCGAGTTTGAATAGGCATAATTTAGATACCTTGGAAGATGCAGAACGCTAACCAGTTGGACCCCGCAAAGGATTTTCAGAAAATTGAGAGGTGGTAAGAGCTAAGTGGAGTGAAATAGGTAATTGTTATGCATTTTTGTGTAATATTATTTGATTGTTATTGTTATTTGATCACATTACTTATCAAGGTGAATCCTGATCCCTACTAACATAGAAAACTCCCTTCCTATTACTTTTGTGGGGATGCAGAGGTAAACACGACCTTTAAACAGCTAAAGTCACACTAATTTTCCTTCCCTATTCCCACTTGATTCTGATTTTCACCAATTCTGATCAATCAACCATTGATACATCGATAGGGAATGCCGTTGAATACAAAAAAATAGATCTGCCCTTTTGAAATATTTGTGCTGAGTTTCTTATTCCATCCTCTTTTCATGAGGTGTCTAGTTTTTAAACAATCACATTTAAAAAATGCATACTTTCTAATTTCTTTCACATGCTGCAAAATGCCTTAAAATTTATTCACTTTTTGACGTATAACGTACAACTTTACATGATTTATTCTGCCACAATATCTATGTTTTTCAAACAAATTTGATGTTAATAATTTAATAATTACTTATACTTTTATAATCGTGCATTAGTTTTTGTTTATAATGTGCATATGAAAGTTACAATGATTGGTTAAACATGAGGTAAACATACCTCGTAATACACAAAAAAGTTTTATCCGTCGTATTTTTGTTACTATTCTTTTTTTTTATGTATGCACGGCTACTTATCAATAGCATAAAAGTTACTCTTTGACATAGTGAAGAAGAAGTGTCAATTTGTCAACATGCCAAAGATTTCTGGAGGGATAAAGTTGGACCCGCATGATTGTGTGGATGCCGTCCCTTACGCTGTCGATGTTCATTAATACACATGCTACCCAGTTCAATGATTTAGTCATTTTTAGTCAGCCCAAACTATTCCAGTATACCCTGTGTCAATAGCAACATCAATATCAATATTTTTATCTCCAAAATCCATATCTGATGAGAAATTATTAAAAAACTATAAGGGACAGCCCAATGGGGTTGTACGCAAAGTTGACGTAGGACTACGTAACTATTTCGAAATAATCTACATATATATCTATGCATATACATGTACATCATATCGTGATATGACTACCAATTGGATCATACATATTTCCCTTCAGATTTGATAAATTTGCCACGAGCTTGGCACGACTGCATTATAAAGCCACTTGCTTGTGACAGCCGCTGAGTCATCATTCTAGCTGGTTGCTCGCCCGCGTACTTTTCTGCAGGGAACTTGCAACCGTCAGCTGTCAGAGCAGTACTGGCCCATTGCCGCTCTGCACAGGTTCATGGCTGCCGAGCGAATGGAGTAAATTTGAAGGTGTCCCTGTTTTATATCGTGCACTGCTGCATGTGAGACGTTCCTTACTTAAATTTGAAGTCTGTAATAGCAAAGTACTGTGTATTTGGTAAATTTACTCTGAAAAATCGGCATTATAAGACATCACCTTATATTTGCGTTAATGTCAATAGTTGAATGTTAAAAATCAATAGTTTGTAATATTTAAATCGAAGCGGAGAAAATGTTCCGATCGATTGGTGCAAACATTTTGAAAATCAATCGTGGAATGACTTAGTTATTAACGTTCAAAACCTATATATTTTTCGTGACGCTCCAAATTTTCGCAATTCGAACGTGTACCCCAGTATTGAAAACACAGACGTAGTCCTACGTCAAAAAGAAAGTACATTAGACTTGGAAATGTATTTATTTCGATATTATTGGAATCACATCTGACCGATGTGGTAGTACGGAATACAGGGGTCGCTTCATAAATTACGTAGACTTTAAGAGGAATGAAGGGTGGATGTCGTCAATGTCTACTTTCAATATAACTTTGCCAAATGTGTGGATCTTGTGTCTACGATTTCTAAAAACGAGTCTACGTGGCTTATGAATGGTCCCAGCGGTCGATCATTTGAAAAAAAAAACATTACCAAACGAATTATGTTGTGCATAAATTAGCATTTTCAAACTCTATTCCTTCGTCACACACTAAGTGTGGTATTTCCGAAATGTTAACATGGATCGTCACAGTTTCCAAACCCTCCTTCCTCAAATTTAAAGTGTGACGTAATTTATGGACGTCCTCGATTAATTTGCCAGATAAAGTTAGAAAACATTATTTAGTTATAGAGAATATAAAAAAAGAAAGCCACTCTTTTGCAAATGGGACCTTTTGAAGTGTATATTTCGAGGAGCATTTCGGAGCTCATGTATTTCAGTATACTTTTCAAAAGGCCGTCCATTAAATACGTGGTCTTTTTTTCTGAGCTTCTACATCTTTACCCCCTGTGGCCTTTTTTGTATTGGCAATTGACAAAATGTGTATGGGCCATGCCATTTGCCTGACCCACACCTCTTCTTCCTCTCCAAAAAACCACGTGATTTATAAAAGGCCCTATATTAGGAAGATTTGATTTTTTGTTAATGCCAAGAGCTTTCTAATTGGACTAATGAGTAATTAACTTTCAAAACTTTTTTGAATCAATTGAACGTTTTAATCCCTATCAGTTATATTAGCAAGGTTCCTTACGAAGTCAGATGTTGACTGTAGCTGCGGAATTACCCGTTTCACATGAGATCACCTGTTTTGTATGAAACTACTTTATGCGAATCGTTCATTATGCTGAACTTTCATATGCGAAACGTTTTTATGCGAATCGAGCACCTATCGGCCCATTACTCGGATCTCCTAAAGAACTTTGTTAAAAACTTAATTTTTCTATTTTGTGAGGATTCTGAGGTGCTAATAATTAAAAAATGTACAATGTTACTTTCTTGCGCCAACTCAGATAGATCAGAAAATATGAAAATATCAGACTCCTAGGCTTTTGACCAAGTAAAAATTTGAAACTTTGTATGGAGCGTAGATTTAGGCCAGACACTTCCCCCTTCCTATAAAGTATAATTGGTTTATGGACAGCCCCTTATTGGTTCATCTTCGTATGGCTTCTTATGAAACTTTGTTGAAGACTTTTGCTCTTTTCGATACAAGTTGTTGCAAAGCTATGCACATTATAAAATCTTATCTAATCTAATTTAATCGAATCTAATCTATGAAAGTTTTGACCACCCTAGCATAAAAAAGGAACACCCTAATCGCAATATATAAAAAAATACAGTCATTGAAACATTTTTTTTTTCGGTTCACAATTATGCAGGTCTGAATTTGACCCGAAAAAGTGCCTGGGTGAGTGAAGTACTTCAATTATAGAAAGTTTTGCTCTGGAAGATAATAACTTTGTAAGGTAAAATTGGAGATAATCATCATTATATGGTCCGTCCCGAAAGGGTTAGGCACTTGTACATAAAACCTTTTTAGGCATTTTATGCATAATTCCAGTCTTCAAGAAAAGTGCCTTCTTTGAAGTCATAATTGCATACTTCAGATTTACGGTGAGGGCCGTTGAAATATTAAGTTCCAGATATAATTGCCTGCATGAGCCGCGTGAGACCGATCAAATGGGTCAAGAATTAAATATTATTTTTAAATGATCGTCCGGTCTTAGAGTTACGTCTATAATTTCACAATCGATGAATCCAATCCATATTTCCAACGCCTGTGCACGCTAATGATTTCGATGCATTTAAAAAGTAAACTACTCCTGTGGTAATAGGATTATAAACGATAATGGACTGATTTTTTTACGATTATTGATGATAACGATAAATAGGTTAACAGTAAAATTTTCACCGATACAACATAGCACTGTCACTTCAAAACCGTCCTTTGTTACGAGAGAGATAGCATTTGTCGTCGCTTGTACAATGTCATCAATTCTCGAATCTCAGGCCGCG
Organism: Aedes japonicus; assembly: GCA_034211315.2. Lineage (NCBI taxonomy): Eukaryota > Metazoa > Arthropoda > Insecta > Diptera > Culicidae > Aedes > Aedes japonicus. Next base: position 23,897 of record JASCZW010007847.1, read on the forward strand.
TATGAAATCCAGTATAAGATAAATCACTCAGTTTTTTTTCCCTGCAGCTTGATGAGTGACAATTTTAAGATGTCTCGAGGTCTCACGCACTCTACGCAAATTCATTCTGAGTCGATTTGCGACATCCGTTTTGACTCATCCGTTATCATTCCGTTCTCTTTGAGCTCCTAGTTAGTCTGATTCTTCGTTGGAAGTACGATTCTAATTCACGGACACAGTAACACTCCAGATGTGACGAACAGGATGTTTAGAATCCGTTTCACTAGACACACATGCGACGCGTGATATCGTGCGTGCAATTCACATGTCACCATGGGCTTCTAGTATGAAAACAAGAACCCGTCCAGAAGCGCCCCGAAATCACGCTACGAGGAACGTTCTAGAACAAACTGTTCAACTCACGACCTTCCGAATTGGTTGCACATTTCCAATTAAACTAATCCATCATTGGTGTCCCGTTATCGGTTTGTAATCACTCGCACCGTCACTAGCGTCATTTTCACGCAGAACAAGAGCAACAACTACAGTACAACACACATCAACCCCAAACCTCCCGCCGACAGCAACAAAGAAATGGAAGAAAACATACACGACATTTGCACTGATAACGTTCCATTCCAACCCTCCCCCGCGCCAACATTTCAAACGACGATAAACCCTGGGCCCTGGGCCTTCGTGATGGGTTTGCACAATCGATTCCGTGGATACTTGAAACGTTTAGAACGAAGCACTTGCTTCCGGCGGCCGGAACATACGCGCAGTAGCCTATTTGCCCATATGTAACAACAATCGAAACGGTTGACCGCCCAGCAAAATCTTCAATCTTCCGGACACGGGAGATCCAGATTCATCGAACAGCCTTATCGCTGTCGTACTTCCAGTAGTAGGATGCTACTGTAAGAAAGTTATCGGCATGCACCTGGCAGAGGAAGCGCGAAGGAACACAAATGTCACACCCGGCTCGCGGTTGGTCGTACACTGAAAGATCGACTGGCTCTGGTTCGCCGTATATCACATTTGCTTTGGCGATGATAATAAGTGTTGAGTCAGTGGTGACTCAAAGTGCGCTCAGCTGTACTTACAACAGTCTCCTATCTGTGTTCGTTCAGCGATGAATATGTACTGTAATGTAGATTTATTATCTGGAATTTTGGAGATTATTTTCGACAAACCATTCCGGAGAAAATAGATTGGGTTTTGCATCATGCTGGAAGCTTGAATTGAGCCACTAGTTACAGACCGAACGAACATATTGAGAATACATGAATTCGAACAAAGCATGGCGGGTTGTATGGCAAAAACACGTTCGGGGATGAGCCATTTGCGCAGTATTTGAAATGTGCGAATCAATGAAATGTAGGTAAAAGTCAATTCAGGCGGTCCGAGAGTAAATCGACATGGAGTTTTCATAAGGGCCAATGTCGCAAACGTAAACAATGGCTTCTTCCGAAAATTTCTTGAACACGCAAACTCGCTCAAGTACACTACAACTTCTATTGTAAAGTGGAACTTCTCTTCTGTACAATCATAGTGGTGATTCACCATGATTATGTTAGCATTCTCGACAAATTTGCGGAAGAAGCCATTGTTTTCGTTTGCGACATTGGCCCTTATAAAAACTCCATGTCGAAATGCTTTTTTTTGTGAATCTCTTTTCAATTGACAGCTTTCTGACAGGGAAATAGCGGGAGATGACTGACAATGATTGCATTGGTGTCTGTTGTACTGGTACTGATAAGACGAATCACATTCGAGATACACGCTGTTGTCGCATACTAAAAGAACGCGCCGATTCACAATGAATGAAGGGTAAGTATTTTCTAGAAAGTTTTTTTTAATGTGTGTAAGACCAAGTCCATGGAATTCCTCTCTTCCTTGCTCCGATACACAGATCCTCATACGAACGTAGCCAGATTACGAAATAGGACATAAATTTTATAACGGATGTGATTAGCGAACGCACAAAGGATAAAAATCTCTAATATGGGATCTAAAAAACAATTCATCTACAATCAAATGAGCTGAAAATGAAGACAACATTACCGGACACACCAACTGTCTTCGTGAATTCATACTTGAAAGTGACAGTATTCTCTTGATCAGAGCAACCGCTGAGTTTCGAAGACATTATTTGATTTTGTCAGGGATCTGGCGGACAGGGATTTTCTTGAAGTCAACATCTCTAACAACGAAACGTAAAAAGACCCATTGTTTGTAAACAATGCTGGCTTTCCTGCCCGTAGTAACAAACGTCAGACGGGCCTTATTCAAATAAGGCCCGTGATATGTTGCATACTGTCAAACTCTAGTAAATGGTATAGGACCCAAGCAATACTATACTAACTTAATTGGTTGCAGTAACTTGATTGCGACTTAATTGAGCTATATTCAATTAATTTCAACTGATTTGCAACAAGCGTGCTGCTACGACAGGCCCCTGGATTTTGTTCATTCGTCGATGAATGTTCATTATTCTCAGCAGAGTAAAACAAAAACACGAGCTCTACTTTCGAGTGCAAAATAACTAATAATAATATTTATTTGGCGTTTCTCTTTACATGATAAATCAAGGTGTGTATTCAAAGGTGCACCAAATATATGTCATACTGTTAAAACAAAGTTGTCGAATTGTCTGTATTACACATCCAACATTCCGCCTCAATTAGCTACTCCTACCATGTCTCTGAACTTTCGGAACCGCGGTGCTGGCAATCCCTTAGTCAGCATGTCAGCAGGTTGTTCATCCGTTGGCAGATCCTTCAGTATCAGCTTACCGCTCTCAATCAACTCCTTAACAAAGCAGTACTGAACTTCGATGTGCTTCATCCGTTTCAGCTTCCGTGGATCCGACGTGATTGAGATGCACGGTTGGATGTCCTCAAAAACCGTGACAGGCTCCTTCACTTTTCGTTGAACAGACTTCAGCAGGTTTACGATCCACGTTGCCTCACAACTCGCTTGGCAGAGTGCCATTAGCTCCGCCACAGTCTGACCATGCAGCTTAATCACCATACCGGACCATACCAGACCTTCTGTCATTCGGATCGTTTCCCCAATCCGCATCCACGAATACCGTAAGTGATTCCGCTTCCGATCGTTGATACACTAGCTGATAGTCCGCTGTATCCCGAAGATATCTCAATACTCGTTTGAGGTGAACCCAGACTCCTGCGTTGCACAACACTGGAAGCCAGCGAAGTAATTTACCGCCGCACAGATGTCCGGCCTGGAAGTCACTGTCAGATACATTAGGCAGCCAACCAGTTCACGATACGGCTTATCCGTGAACAGCTTTGGGTCACCTCCTTTTTCAAGTCGTAAGCGAGGATCCATCGGCACCAACGACGGCTTGCAGTTACTCATGCCAAACCGCTCGAGAACTCCTTCGACGTACGATCTTTGGCTAATCGTCATCAATCCCGCCTCACGATCACGATGGATATTAAACCCCAAAATGTTCTGGACCTCCTGTAGGTCCTTCAAGTCATTCTGCCGAAAACGTCCTCTTCAAGCTTCGAATCGCCTTCAGCGAATTGCTGGCAATCAGTACGTCGTCTACGTAAATCAAAACATAGATAACGATCCCGTCATCTTTCCAGAAGTAAAAACAGAAATCGTGTTCACTCTTCTTAAATCCAAGCTTGTCGATGAACTGATGAAAACGAAGTTTCCAGTTCCGGGAAGATTGCTTCAATCCGTAGATGGCCCGGTTCAAACGGCAAATCCGATTATTCCCCGCCTCAAAGCCAGGTGGCGGCCGCATATAGATCTCTTCCTCCAGCATCCCGTTCAGGAACGCACTCTTTACGTCCATTTGGTGAACGAGCCAATCCTCATGGTTCGCAAGTGCCAGGAGAATACGAACTGTAGCCATTTTGGCCACCGGTGAATATGTCTCAACGAAGTCAAAACCCCGGCGCTGGGTGAACCCACGAGCCACAAGCCTGGCTTTGTACTTATCGATCGTTCCATCACTGTTCCGCTTCAGTTTGAACACCCATTTGCTGTCAATAATCTTTTTTCCTGTGGGTGTTTTCACCAAACTCCAGGTGTCGTTCCTCTCCAGTGAACCAAGTTCTTCCTGAATAGCCTTTAGCCACATTGGCCAATCCTGCCGCTTATTCAACTCGTTGATGTCCGAAGGAATTCCATCGACGATTTTTTCCGAGCTGAGAGCGAAAGCTGACACATCCATTTCAAAGTCATCGTGCCAATTTGGACGAGTCACGACCCGCCGGCTTCTTCGCAAACCAGCCTCCACACCACTTTCCAGATTAAGCCCTCCCACTGAATCTTCATCTGGCAATTCCTCATCGACCTCTTGAAATTCTTCTTCCGATTCTTCGTCCGGGTCTTCATCGCCTACATCATCCGGCTTTTCTTCGTGATCTGATATCGGTTTTCGAACACGCTCTTACGCTACGATTGTATTGTCTTCGTTCAGAACGTCCTCTTCAGTGGACGGCCGAAACACAAGTTCATCTTCGTTAAAGATAACATCACGCACGACAATTACCTTCGTACCGTTCCATACTCGATACCCATTTGGAGCATAACCAACGAACTTCACTTTTTCAGTCTTCGAGTCCAGTTTCTTACGCAGTTGCTTCGGTACGTGAATATAACAATCACTACCGAACACCCGCAAGTTCGAAGAATTCGGTTTCTTACTGCTCCAGACCTCGTACGGAGTTACGTCACCTTCGACCGCAACGCTCGGACTACGGTTCAAAACGTAAACACTAGTATACACCGCTTCGCCCCATAGTTCCTTCGAAACACCACTAGCTTCAAGCACCGCGCGTACTTTTTCAACTACCGTACGATTAAGACGCTCGCTGACGCCTTTCTGTTCCGGCGTATACGCTTCTTACAAAAACTCTTCATCGTTTAACCCGTGTACTCACCTCCATTGTCGCATCGAAGTCACGAGATCCGTACAACAAAGTGGGCTGTTGACATAGCCTCGTACTCCATGAACCGTTGGAAAACCTCATCCTTGGATTTTAACAGGTAGACTACCGCTACGTTGGTGAAATCGTCCGTAGCTGTGACGAAATACGAACTACCATCCCACGCTACAGGAGAAACAGGTCCACACACATCACTGTGTACAATCTCCTGAGGTCTACTTGCATGCTTCTCCGGGTGACTATGCAACGGCTCCTTCGTTTGATTACCATGGATACCCGGCCTTCTACCATGTTCCATTTTACCAATTTCAGGAGGTTGTCATTTCCCAAATGGCCGAATCTATGGTGTCACAACTCCAATTCACGGCTAACTCTACCTGTCACGAGCGCTTTCACATCAGCATCGCTTCGCTCACACTGAAAATCGATAGCATAGTCTTCCGGATTGCCTACCGGTTGCCACAATCTCCTCGTTCACTTCCACAGTCACACGACCATTGAAAAATAAAACTTTCTTTCCCGTTGTTTCCAGCCACCTGAGCGACAAGAGATTTAGCGACAATTCCGGTATAAACAACACATCCTCTATGTTTATATGGATTTTATCGTCACCTACTAGAGCCTGAGCAACAACACGACCTTTGTACCGAGCAAGCAAATTGGTACCACTTTTAGCTGTTTGGATCACTACCGGCTTATCCAGTTCCTGAAGGCTTTCGAACAACGAACTATCGTTTGACATATGCTCGGAAGCACCACTGTCCAAGAACCACTTCGATTCTGCACTAGAACCAACTGCAACCATCTCCGGAGGACCCACCGCAACGAACGAAACGGTCTTCGTGCTGACGTTTGCCTTATGCGACGTTTTCTTCGACGGAGCAGACTCCCTGTCTCGCTCCCGGTCGTTCCCCTTGGGACACTGGAACTTTTTATGTCCGACACCACCACAACTGAAGCATTTCAGCTTACCTTTCTTGCCGGACTTGCCAGAGAGCGCTGCTTCCTCGGAATTCACATCGCTTCGCTGACCTCGCCGCTTCGCTTCGACATCAAGGTAGTTACGCCGAACCAGATCCATGGTTAACCGTTCGGATATCGCTTCCAATGCCGTCGTGACCGCATCATATGACTCCGGCATCGTCAGCATCAAGTGACAAATAATATCCTCTTCGTCCATTCGAGCGCCAGCGCCTTTGACTTCCCGCACCAGCTTGTCAAACCGGAGGAAATGATCCAGTAACGGTTCACTTTCGTTGTAACGCATCATCATCAGCTGCTTCTTCAGAAGAAATCGGCTGGTGATACTCTTCCGTTCGAAGATATTGTGTAGAGCATCCCAGATCTTCTTCGGACTCTCCTTGTCTTTCACGTATTCCAACTGACTGTCACCGATCGACTGGATCAATACGGATCGAGATTTGTTGTCCTCTTTAACTCGGGACTCACGTTTAATTTTCTTCGCTGCTTTATCTGCCGCTGCGTCCGCCTCCGGAATGTTCCAGAAGGGCTCCTCCTCCGCCTCCCTTTCGATACAGTGCAACACCTCCAACTGCTGCAGGTACGCCCGTACCCGGAAGCTCCAGTTGTTGAATCCGGTGCCATCGAAGGGCCTCCATATCGCGAGAAATTGCGACGTTTTTCATACGAAAATTATGGGTTTTTCGCTTGGCCCATCATAACCTCTCAGCATAGCAAAACAAAAACACGAGCTTTACTTTCGAGTGCAAAAGAACTAATAATAATTTTTATTTGGCGTTTTTTTACATGATAAATCAAGGTATGTATTCAAAGGTGCACCTAATATATGTCACACTGTTAAAACAAAGTAGTCGAATTGTCTATATTACACATCCAACAATTATCGCCTGTCCTGTTGTCAATATCAATAATCAATTTCATCTGGCTCTATCTGGGGATGATTTTGAGTATCATCCAATGAAGCATCCCGTAAAAAAAATTCTCATAAATTTACAATTAAATGTATTGTAACCATACGATAGTGTTCGAGCCGTGGGCTCTGTAGTTGCCGGGATGCAGAGGGATTTCTTCCCGTTCGTGGTTCGAACGACGCACAGAAACCAGACGAAAAGTAATGCACCAAACTATCACTGTTGCTGTTGCACCTACGTAATCACTGTTGCTGCTACGTAATCACGGGTACGAAATCGTTTCTCAACCGCAAAGTTTAGTGTGAATTCACTTTCACGCCCGGTTGTGGAGATCTAGTTCACGCACGCACACATTTACGAGTGATCACGTTGTTTCACGCTAGAAGCACTTTCGGATCGCTCAACGGAAATTCGAACTACCTATATGTATCACTACTTCTTTATTCAACGAATCAGACGACCGACAATAGCTTTAGTTGCGTATAGTATCGTGGTTTATTTGCTACTGTTCTTCTGTCTTATACATTGGCATCACTTGGTCAAGTACAATTGATCATTGGAATGAGATAAATCTCTCCTCTCGTGAGAGATTGTGTTTGGAATTAGGCTGGTTCACAATGTTTTAGTTCATAGTTTTTAGTTTAGTTTAAGTTCAATTATTTAAGGATTTAGCTTAAGTTCTAGAATTAATATTAGGGTTATTATATACATTATTTACAACTTTGGATTTCAATATGATCAGTTGATATTGATCAGATAGAATCAATCGTATGTAAAATTGACTATATTGCTCATGACGATAAGATGACAATAAAAGTTATTATTTCCACAATAGAATCTAATGTAAATTGCGACATCGACAATAGATTGTTATGTATCTTAACTATAGAAAAAATCGTTTTTCTCCGAACAAATTTGAACCAATTACCATTGATTTTATTGTTTCACATTTGTTGAAAATTCTTGCATATAGGGTGAATAGTAGATCTATTGTAATGACAATATTCATTTGTCATTCATCTGATAAGATTCATGGTCGGCAATGGATTTAAATGTTACTTTATATTATTTTATTGTAATTGTATGGTTATTTTTATCCGGGATATTTATTTGTTTTGATGTAGAACATGGTGAGTATTTTTTTAGCTCAGATCGATAGATTATTTATTTTCTACAAGTTGTAATTATAATAATAGAGGGCATTAAAACTCTGCTATTGACACCTTTCAAATTAATAATTTTGGTTCAATTGAAAATGACAAACACAATTCATCTACACTGACTTCAAAATCTTGTAATTGCGTATGATAAAGATTTAACACGGAAAAAATGCGACACTTTGCTTTGGGTGTAACTTTTTATCGCGTGTGTAAAAATTAGTGAAATTTTGAGTTATACTACAAGTTATAGTTTAAAATGTTATGTTTATGTGTGCAAAATTTTATTGCGATCTGTCAAGTAATTTTCAAGATGCATTCGAAACAAGAAGAGCTACGCCAGCAAATCTTGGGCGCGGTGATCGATAATCCTGGTCAGTCGCACAGGTGGATCGGCAAAAGGCTTGGAATCCACCATTCCACCATGTCCCGCGTTGTGAAGATGTTCCAGGAGACGAAGACCATCGAGCGGCGCGCTGGAAACGGCCGAAACCCGAAAACGGAATACCCAGAGAAGGCAGTACTTTAAGAATAACCCGAACCTTTCCACCCGAGACGTGGCCAAAAAGGTCAATCCGTCGAACTGGTTCGTCCAGCAGGTTGGTGTAGCGCAACCGTCCGCCATGTTTGTTAGAGCGATATCGAGAGTGGATCCTACACCAGCACTTGAGTAGAAGGTAGGCGAGTCCGAATGGAGGACAACGTAGTGTCCCGTCTGTAGATCCTCGGCCAGCACTGTTCCGTTCTTGTTGTTCTTTAAATTGCCCCACAGTGAGTGGCGGGCTATGAGGTCGCCGGCGAGCATGAAGTTTTCCTTCCGACGAGTCAGTTTTTGAAAAGCACGGCTGTGCCGTCCGCCTCCTTGCACTGCACTGGACAGTAGATAGCGATACAAGTGATGGGACCATCGGGTGACGCCAGCTCAACCCCAACAGCCTCCACGAACGATATACGAAAGTCAAGTAGCATTCTGTACTGAAGTCCTCTGCTGACCGCAATGGCAACTCCACCGTCCTTTTGCGCTCGAACTCGGTCAAGCCTAATAATTCCGTGATTGGACAAGCTGAAGTTATACTCCGGTTTGAGGTGCGTCTCATTTAGAAACGCAACGTCGATTTGATGGTGTTGCAGGAAATCTAAGAGTTCCACTGGTCGACTGGTCGACGTGTGGGCATTTCCGCAGTTCTGACAGGTTCCTTGTCCTTCAGGTCCACGATGCACTGAGCAGTGACATGATGTTCACCGCATTTAATACAGCGGGGTTTCATATGGCAATTCCGAGCGCCATGTTCGAAGTTCAGGCAGTTGGCACTCTGCGTGACGTCTTGGTGAATCGGTTTGTACCGCTCCCATTGCACGACAACATTGAAGAGGGTTCTGACGGATTGAAGCTCCTTCATGTTTGTGGATCCCGTGAGGCCGTGCTTAAGGCAAATTTCGTCCAGAATCGGTTGCCATCCAGAGTTACGGATAAAACACCTTACGAGCTTTGGACCGCGAGAGTACAAGATTCTGCAGAGCTGAAAGTGTTCGGGTGCGAAGCGTACGTACACGTACCCGACCAAAAACGAAAGAAGTTCGACCCGAAAACTAGGAAGCTAGTATTTGTCGGCTACTCAAGTCAGCACAAGCGCTATCGCTTTCTTGACCTCGAAACGAACCGCATCACTATGAGCCGGGACGCACGCTTTCTGGAACTGGAGGTTCCTGTGGAGCAGAGCGGTGGTAGTATGAATGATCGTGAAGAAGAAGAAGTCATCCTTGAGAATCGCGAAGGTGAAGGGCGTGAAGGACAAGTGCTTGATGAACAAGAACAGTCGGAGTATGATGATGCTAGTGAAATGAACGAATCCGATTTTCTGGGCTTCGAGTCGGAGTTACCAGAAGAACAAGCTGTGTTTAACAGTGCAGATCGGCGTACTCGTGGAGTATTGCCTAGTCGTTTTGGAGATTTTGTAGTGGGGTAAGTAACTGTTGATGAAGAGCCCGAAGATTATAGAGAAGCAATGTTAGTGCCAGACTGGAAGAATGCTATGAATGCGGAAATTGCGGCAAACGCCGCGAACCAAACGTGGGAGTTGGTGTCGCTGCCTCCTGGGAAGAAAGTCATCGGAGTGAAATGGGTCTTCAAGCTTAAGCGAGATGAAGCAAGGAATATTGTCAAGCATAAAGCCCGAATCGTTGCTAAGGGCTACACTCAGTCGTTTGGGATTGATTTCACCGAGGTCTACGCTCCGGTTACCCGACAAGCGACGCTACGTGTTCTTCTGGCGGTGGCTAGTAAGGAAGGCTTACTGCTGAAGCAGTATGATTTCAAGACGGCGTACCTCAATGGAACAGTCGACGAGGAATTGTATATGTCCCAGCCTCCTGGATATTTCATCAAAGGAAAGGAGGGCATGGTTTACAGATTGCGTAAGAGCATCTACGGTCTGCGCCAGTCTGCCAGATGCTGGAATAAGACATTACACGCAACACTGCTGGATCAGAACTTCAAGGCTTGTGAATCTGACCCGTGTCTCTACGTGCGCCATGGAAGAAGTGTTGTCTATCTCGTTGTGTATGTTGACGACTTGATCATTGGCAGTATCGCTGAGAAAGAGATTGATGTAGTCCACAGAATTTTTCGAGACAAGTTTGGAGTCACCTCCCTTGGTCAGCTTCAACATTTTGTCGGGTAAAAGATAGAGAGGGGAAACGATTGCTACTCCTTGCGGCTGACGCCGTACACAGAGTACGTACTCCGGAAGTTCCATATAGAGAACTCTCATGCGGTGAAGACACCGATGGATCTAGGGTCGAGAATGAGGGAAGTAAGCCGTTCGAAAACTTGACGTTGTATAGGAGTTTGATTGGGGCACTGCTGTACTTGGCCGTCAACGCAAGGCCGGATTTGTTATTGAGTGTAGGTCTGCTGGGACGCAAGGTAACAACAGCGATTGTAGAGCGGCAAAACGAGTGTTACAGTACCTTAACGGAACCAAGAATTTCAAGCTACGCTTTGGATCGCAGAACGGATGGAATCTGGTAGGATTCTGGGACTCGGATAGGGCCGGCGACAGACGTACTCGTCGTTCTACTACCGGTTTCATATTCTTTTACGGAGATGGTCCTGTCAGCTCGACCAGCAAGGGACAGGATTCGGTTGCTCTTTCATCCTTGGAGGCCGAATATAAAGCGTTATCCTTGGCCTGCCAGGAAGTGATGTGGCTTAGACGGTTGTTGAAGGAGATGAAGGAGCCAGGAAGGTATCCGAAAGTTCTGTACGAAGATAACATGGGATGCTTGAGTTTCGCCACAACGGAGAGATGCTAGCGGTAGAGTTATACACATGACTAGAGCGACATTTCATCCGTGGAGTTGGTAGCGAACAGGAGAATATCGATTTGGTGTATTGTCCAAGTGAAGAAATGGCCGCCGACGTGCTTACTAAACCAGTACGGTCCGGCTGGTTGGCTGGTTGGATAAGTTTTTGAAGAAAGTAGGACTAAACAAGTGATAAGATTAATTGCGGTACTCATCCAGGAGGAGTGTTGGGAATGGATGAGCACCTTGATGATACAGCCACCTTGGCTCAAGAGAGAAACATTGAATTCTGGCTACACTGTAATTTTGTACTTGTGACGTTTACATTCAGTCTGCAATAAATCGATTACAAAGAAACACGCGTTCAAGTTATTTCTCCCCGAATATATCAGTGGTTCTTTTGTCTGCTCTCTGGTGTTTCCTTTGTTCGTTTCCCGGTGAAACGAAAAGAAATCCAATCAACTTAAAACCAGGCTGCGGTATATCTAAAAACAGCACCTGCATCGCACCCAAGGACATCACGTGCTACACGAAAAAATCCCTTATCTCAAAACAAACCAACTGCAACTAGCGAGCTGTTAGGCAGAAAATTAAAAAGAAAATCAACATGCATTCCGGAGCCAACGACCGAATTTTTCGGATGCCCAAACGACATGAGCCGTGTAGCACACCATGTTCTGGCGAAGAGAGATAAAAGAGAAACACTTGCTCGTATTAAATATAGATATTTCAGTGGAAGTTCTTCTTCCGTTCGCCAGGAGAAACCGTGTCATCATTGATGAAAACAGAAAACGATGGCGTCATTCTTTAAATTTCATACTATTCTGCGCTTTAATTCGTACTGGTTGTACCACTCGATTTGCTTCCCGGTCAATGACGCCCTATTTTCCTTCAGGACATGTTGGAAGTGACCCATGGCAACTTCCATTACTTCTTCGTCCAAGGTAGCAGCATGCAGGGCTGCCTGTGAATTTTAACAATTTAAGAGATAAAAAAATTTATCATCAATAATCACAGAAAGTTACAAACCTGAGAGCAAAGATTTTCCAAATCAGCACCTGAGTAACGTTCGGTCTGTTTTGCCAACTCCCTCAAATCGACGTCTTCAGCTAATGGAACTTTCTCCGATATCTTCTTCAAAATTTCAAATCTTGCTGTTATGTCTGGTGCCGGAACATGAATTAACTTTGTCAACCGCCCCGGCCGTAACAGCGCATCATCGATCATATCAGGGCGATTCGTGGCAGCAATGACCAGAATATTCTTCGAATCCTCGCTACTGCCAATCGCAGCTTGGACGCTTGTTCCAATCCCATCCATTTCCGTTAGTAGAGTAGACAACACACGAATATGAACGTCGTTCGTCCGGACACCTTGCATTCCTCTGTTGCCTACGAGAGTGTCGATTTCATCAAGGAAGATCACCGCCGGAGCACTCAGCCGTGCTTGGTTGAATAATCTTGCTATCAACTTCTCGGAATCGCCCACGTACGGAGAATATACCTCCGCCGCTGACACTGACACGAAAGTCATTCGGGATTCTGCTGCGAGACATTTTGCGATTGTAGTCTTGGCACAACCTGGTGGACCATAGAGTAATATTCCCTTCAGAGGACTAACGCCGAATCTCCGAAAGGCTTCTGGATGTCGAAGCGGACCCAAAACTGATATCCGAAGAGTCTTTTTCAGGTCATCCATTCCTCCTATTGAATCAAGAGTTTGATTCAACCCACTGATGAGACCAATCGAATTCCGTAGGGATGTTGGACGAACTTTTACCAGGCATTCTTCTACTGTCGACGGAATATCCCGAGAAGAATGTCTTCTCAAGGTCCGTTGGATCGTGTAGACAAGAAGTTCCAAATCTGCTCCAACGTAACCCGGAGTCCTCCTAATGATTTCATCTAGTACCGACTGTTCCAAAACATATTTATTCCTACTCAGCACAGCTGCCATGATTTTACTCCTCTGTACCTCGGACGGCATCCGAATGAATATCTCCGTTCCCAGTCTCTGAGGTCGCCGAACTTTCGAGTCAAGGCTTTCGATATTGGATGTGGTTCCAATCACAAGAATCCCACTCTCCACACCATGATAACGATCCAGTAAGTTTGTAAATTGTGACGATATTCTGGAGATGTTCGAGACGTCTTCACCTTTTCTATTATTCAACTTAGGACAGAGGGTATCTACGTCCTTCACCAGAAGAATTGATACACTAGTTCGTTGAAACAACTTGTTGAATTTTTCCAAGTTTTCGAATATCATCCGCAACTCCTGTTCCGTTTCTCCTGGGTGAGATTTTATGAAATCCAATCCACGTATTTCGAAAACCGGGTAGTTCTTCTCACGTACCAATTCGGAGACGAGTGAATACTTTCCCGACCCAGGTGGACCAGCCAGAAGAACATTCTCCGAACCTCGTTCGAGGGCTTTCACAAGGAGTTGCTTTGCATCCGATAAACCTCCCAATGTTTTACTCCTACCAGTATTGAAGAGAATTTCATCAATTACTATTGCAGTGCCATTAACGACGTAACCAAAACTATGAGCCCCAACGATTCCATTTATTTGAATCCCAATTATTCCACAATTGAAACTCTCATCCGTTTTTACTAAACAACGTTTGCATACAATAAGTGGACGCAGAAGATCAAGTACAAGTGACGTAAGACAGTCTCGATGCTGCAGCAATTCCAAGTCCAATTTCGTACAATCAATCATTAGTGTTACATTGACCTCTTCGAAGTGAGCAGATTGTCCACTAATTACTTCCAGTTCTTTTACTAGCGGTACGTCCTTTTCAATCTTCTCCTCGTCCCTTACATCATCAATCAGTTGGACCGACTCATCGACATAGCATGTTGTACTCGCTTTCAAGTGCTTTCCTGGTGGAGTAAACAATCGACACAGGAACTGTTTACTGTCGGATAAACGGCAGATAACCGGAACACCGGGTGGTAAACTTACTGCACTGTTCGATTCACTCACGAGCAACGAAGGGGATATTTCGCATATTTGTGCGGTTGGGAATGGTTGCCTACTGTCTGATGTGATTGGGTGGTTTATTTTGATTGTAACACTCATTTTATTACCACCTATTACCGCAGAATATTCCACACATCTATTAAAACTTGAAAAATCGGCACGATAAACTATACGGCGGTGAACGCGATTTCGAAAACGTCAACAATAATAAACGCACGTTATTTTGACAGTTCGTTCACCAGAGTGAAACTTCGGAGGGGTGGAAAAAAAACAAACCTCGACAATGAAATATTTCACTACAAACCAAAATGATTCAATAGATCATTGCACGATGGCGTCATCAATGCAGTTTTGACAGTTCAGGGAGGTTGTTTACGTGGACTTAGAATATTTTCGGTGAGATCGGTTTGAGATTTTGCGCTCTAAATTAATTACGATTGAAGAAAAATTGCCAGCAAACAGACACCAGTGCTTATTATCATATCATTGCTTGGATCTAATCGTACAGAATCCGGAAAACGCAAATGAAAAATTTCGTTTGAGCGGTCCAAATTCTAACACCTTGTAAGCAAGCTCCCTGAACTGTCAAAAAAGTGAGGTTAATACATTCCGTGCAATGATCTATGGAAGGTAGTCGAACCATAAGCATTTTTCGAATATCTTCATCATCATTATGTTCTACAACTTCCCGGAGAAAAATAACCATACAATTACAATACACTAAAATAATAATATAATATAATTACATAATTACAATATACTAATATACAATAACAATACAATAAAATAAAAAAAAAAATTTAAACCGTTTTCGACCATACATTTCATTGTTCATGTACAAGATTTTTCTTGTTGTTGATGTCTCAATTTATATTAACTCCTATGGTTATCTTATCGTCGTGAACAATGAATGCTATTAGAGTACGAATCCGGGTTGAAAAATGGACGAATCCAGGTTGAAAATAAAAGAAACAGGGCTGGTAGCAAGTCACTTTTTAGTAACTTGGTCACTTTTTTCAAGGCGGTCACTTTAAAGTCCCTTTTTTCAAGGCCTTTTAACTAAAGTCACTATTTTTAGTAATTGGTCACTTTTTTCAACTTTTTTTGGGGAAAAATTGGGCAATAATGAATCATTCTACTTTCAGTGTGTAAAAAATAAAAGACATAGTTTATAATATTATTTAATTTTTCGAGCAGTTTAATCTCAATATGCAGCGCTAGCAAAAAAAGAGAAAGCTTTTTTTTTAAATATTAGACTTTGCAGTCGTTTGTGCTGTCTTGTTCTTCCCCACGGGAAACTTGTAAACAGCGCGCAGTAACGTCAAACATGACTTACTGGGCGTCGCGTTTTCAAGATTTTTGTGGGAGAGAACAAGACAGCACGATTCATTTTTGTTTGTTGGTAGAGTTAGAACTTAGAGACACATTTTCTGGCTTCAGTGACAGTAGATTGACACTTTTTCGATTTAACATAATAGATAATAGATGGCAGTTTAAGTACTACCATTAGCAATGCATTTGTCCATCCCTTTTTACGTAAATGATTCTGGCAGAGGCCGCAGCATTATACCTGGTACAGACATACAACATACAGCGTTGTACGAACTGAATACTTTAATCCAGTACTAAAAAACAGGTACTAGACTAAAGGAGTACAACGCTGTACGTTGTATGTCTGTCCCAGGCATTAGGGTATGCTTGTATGCTTCAATTTTTTTAGTACAAATTGATTGTTATTAGGGTAAATTTTCGACACTGAGGCATCCTAAAACCAAGTGAGCTCAACAATTACAACAAGATTAGTTAAATACAAGATAAAAGTAGGGTTGTTCGGTGGAACTTCCAGCATCCCCACGGAAGGCGGATGCACTTCGTGCATAAGAAGTGTAACGTTTTTAAGGTTTTACGAAACCCTCCGAACGAAGTGATTCAAAAGTGCGGGAAATTGGACCCGCCTCCGTACATCTTCCATTTATGTTTAAAACAAACTGATCAGTGGCGTCTCGTGAGAAAATTAACCGGTTGTGCACTTTCTTTCGAACCCGGAGTCTCTTGTGATATGCCACAAAAAGTACCTTGTCAATGTCCCGAAACAACAGAATAAAATTGCAACTAGCCAGTGAGTAAAACTACTCTGTGCAGACCACAAAGTGCACAAAACAGACAATAACTCATCGGCAATCAAGTTATAGGAAAAAAAACTTGTACAAACGATCCACGTGTGGTATAGTCTGCGAGTATTAACGGAGTATTAAATCGAATTGAATTTGATAATACATGAAATATACAATTTTAGACTGTGCAGTGCACGAGGTGCACATATGGACGAGACGCCACAAATTGATAGACAAAAACTATAGGCCCTATATATTTATGGTCTGGTGCATTCAACTATCGAAGCCAATCGATCATACCATTTTGAGGAAGATATAATTTGGGATATTAAAAAGATTATTGAGTATTTATGAGATCCTTCGCCTCAATCGAACGATTTGATATATCGACACAAAATTTTCATTAGGGCCTAACTGACAAACGTAAACAACAGCTTCTTCTTTAAATTTCTCGTGGCACAAAAGCTACCCATGTAAGCCTCCAATTCTATCGGATAGGTGAACACTTCCTCTTCGAAATGATCGTGGTGGATTGATTAGGCGAGTTTTCAGTAACGAGAAATTTAAGGAAGAAGCCATTTTTTACGTTTGTCAGTTAGGCCCTAATGAAAAATTTGTGCCGATATAATCATTTTATCACACCGAAAAGATCTGACTGAGCCATTTGGTAAATTTGTTGGAAGTTATATGAGACTATTGAGTGACTATAATAAAAACCACTCATGACAATCTTGTGTCAAATTCTTCGACACGCGTTGTATTTTGCACAAATCGAGTAGAACGAGCTCTCTATTCGTACTCAGCATGAGTGTGGTTGCTCAACGGATCAAGGATGCTGATGAACCACCGAACACAAATTAATTATTTCTTTCAAATCCATTTTTCATAGTCACTTTAAGTAACCTTTTGAAAAATTTTGTCACTTTTTGGTCCATTTTTTACAAATTGAAGTCACTATTTAGTCACTTTTTTCATCAAAGTAGTCACTAAAATAACTATTTTTAACATCGTTGGTCGCTACCAGCCCTGAAAAAAAGACAGAGTGGCGATAAATCTGACAGCTCCCATGTTAAAGTAGAGGACGAACATTTTAAAATGCTTCTAAAATTCAAATGAAATTCTAATTAAGAGCGCTTTGTTGTATGAGGGAAGTCAAACTACTTAATAAGGGCATTATTTTAATTTAATTTTTATTTTACCACAAATGCCTTTATTGAGTAGTCTTATAGTGCGTTCACACTACAGCTTATATTACGTGATATAGAGTATCTTGATATCAAATGACATGTGTGCAATTTCGGCCACCAAGAGACCAACCATTTTGGAGTTGTTGTACTCATCTAACTGCGGACAACACGTCTTACTTTCACCGCTGCCAGGATACGAAAGAGGTCGAGCTCTCGGGCAACGTGATCGGGTTGGAGGATGTAGGGTTGTATGAAACCTCAAGCAGGCGAGATGCGAACAGTAGGGATGGGTCATATAGACAAGGTGTATATAGAGGGTTGTTAAGGGTTGATTATATTCATCATTCACACATAACCCCTCTTCAGAATAAAAAAAAAACTGGAAACTCGGGAATAAATTGTGTATTTTGATTTGAAATACATGATTGAATAAGCCCTAAAAACTTGGTGATTGCTTCATCATCAACAAATCTTATGTAACTTTCCAAATATTGAGTTGTTCTCTTTGCCCGCATTGGACGGTCAGCTACGCCAGCCTGTGAATTTTCTACCTGTGATGGATGTGCTGCGGTGTCTTGGTTGGCTCTACAGCCTTCCGAACGTTCTGAATGGATAGCTTCTTCGGAGTGCCTCCAGGGATATGCCTTCTTTGTCTGTGACACATGTCATCTCAAGATCTGACCGCTTTCGTCACTCAGAACTAGCATGCCATTTCGTTCTTCAGTACTTACGATAGTCGAATCGTGATTCACCTTTTCCACGAGGCTGTCGTTCTACTACGAATGTGTCCCCTGGTTTATTACCGCATTTCCGCGCTTCCACCTTGCATTTTCTCGAGCTTTCGAGTCACTTTTCAATTTACGAAAATTGTTGCTGATGTCCAGTCTTCATTCCGTCGTTTTCAAAAAAAAAAACCCGCCCTTATACAATTAGTATTTTAATCAATCGCAAAAAAAATAATTTCGAAAATAAATTTTCAAAAATTACAATCACTGTACATGGGAGTAAAAAACGTTATAGCTCACAGAAACTCAATTGTCCAAGGGCAGTGCTTGCTGCGATCACTGAATTGTTTTTTTATTACGTTTTGTACTAAATTTTCACTGAAATTGAGCAACACAAAAACAAAACACATCAGTTACAAGGCGTGACCAACTTCGATCAATTCAACAAAATCTTTCGGATGTGCTCAAAGCTCGTGAACCTCACTGGTTTGGTGACCACGTATCTAGAGCGATAACCAACGCAGAAATACCTTCGAACTTAGAGTAGGGGCCATTGAAGTCTAAGCCGATGGTTTCCCATACTGCTTTTGAAGCGAAAACACGTGCCATTGGTGTGAGCTTCTCAGGTCTACCATTGATTGCGCATACGGGACATGACTTCACCCATTCCTCCGCATCTCTCGCCACACCGGGCCACACCACACGCTCTCTTAAAATACTTTCAAATTTCGCGGTCGACGGATGACCTTCATGAGCGATTTCCAGGGTTTTTTTGCTTAGACTCTCAGGTATTGTTTGGCATCCTGTCATGATTAGAAGTCTTCCCCGAATGGACAAGGCGTTATCCAGAAGTTGAAATTGTTTCCGGTGTCTTGGCCAAACGTTAGCTGAGGTTGCCGACAAACGGAGAAGAGCAAAGGAAAGTACATTGAAGGAGGGTGATGTTGTATATAGCGGACTATGAAGGAGCATAAGTTGTCCAGTAATTTTGGATTTGAGTTATTTGAAGTCATGAACCGGACTGGATCAGTAGCGAAGATACGCTCAAAATCTACTGTAACGTTTCTCATCTGAAGCCGATTGTTTTAAAAACAAGGGAAGATACTGACGCCGATCCAACAGAGACAATAGATGAAACTGATGAACACATACCGGATATAACACCAGTGCCAAATAAAGATCAATAAAGTTATCAGTTCCTCTATGAGCTGCTCATTCTTCGTTGTGGCGTCTGCGATCTCTTTCTTCGTTAACAAACCAATCTTATTTACTTCTAGGAAAGCGATTTCCCACGAACTAACTCGCTCGTCGAATGGCCCTGGGCTACCGCTAGTGCTTGTGAGGGATCCGAATGAACTGCTCCGGCAGTGTATGCCTCCTCCCGTGTAGCAGATTGAACGATGCCGAGAGTATTATATCCGAAGGTCCGTGCGACTTTTACCAACTGTTTATTTTGCATTCCTTTCAACAACGGAACCCGAATAAACCGGTCTTGGTCGACGGTACTGTAGCCACTGAAGCGAATTTTCTCTATCAAGCACGCATGAAAGGTGATCGTTGGTTCGCTCTGTTCTTGTCTCATGTTAGTAAATGCTTCATGTTCAGCTGTCACGATCACCATTGAACGTAAATAGGCTCCGATGTTCTTCACAAATTTGTTGTAGCAGTTGGGAACCTCCAAGCACGGCCGATGTCTATCAGCTCGGCTGATGCCTTGTAACTTTTCGCCTAAGTAGAATTTGTGCGCGCTTCACTGCGTCATTGATGTTTGAAAGGAATACGCCGATCCCGAATCGATCGATGAACCGAGTCAATTGTTCCCACATCCTCTTGGCCGTTGTTAGAGGATGGCTGGAGTATTCTTCGAATACTTGCTGATTTCGTCGATGCACCTACGTTCACGTTGGTAGTGTTCCAGCTATGGTCATCTTTATGTGGATCCACGTTGGCTCCGATGGATGTATGATCTTAGCCTAGAGCTCTCACTAGCTTGTTTAGTGTCTCTCCCAGCTGCTCCAAACGGTGGTAGAAAATCTGATTTTTAGTTAGCATTTGGGTGTCCTTATCGGACCCATCGTCAGGCTTAATTCGCCATAGTTCTTTCCGACAATCGCGGTTGTCGTCTTTTCAACGTCGCTGAATCCTTCTTTGCAACCAAAACTATCGCCGTCGCTCTCGCTGGTATTGTTTTGCTATGCTTGCGAACTATCGCTACCGACGGTACATCATTAAACTCTTCCGGGTCACTCAACCAGCGAGGAGCACGCACATATCTTCCTTAAGCCATTTTGTTTTCCAACTTTAATATTCAATTACTATTCCAAACCCTACAAAAGCCAAGCTAATGAACAAACTCAAAGAAACAGCTTATTTGCTTGAACGCTAAAATCTAGCAAGTATTCAAAATGCTTGCCTTTACCGTCGTCTCGATCCGCTCCGTGTTCAAGTGTCGAAATTACGCGGTCATCCCGATCCGCTGGTATGCCCAATCAACACACCTGTCCAACGCGGTCGTCCCGATCCGCTACCAATTCTTTTGTTCTAACCATCGTGGTCGTCCCGATCCACCACCTGAACAGAATCGCGGTCGTCTCGATCCGCTACCAAAGCGCGGTCGTCTCGATCCGCTACCAAATCATTATTCTGTCTCTATTTCTTTATTTTTGTTTTCCGGGCTCAAAAGTATCAGCACTCCAACTGAACCGTGAAATTGTTATCAAAAGCAAGAAAGCAAGTTAGAAGCAAATCAAACTTTGTTTCCATGGGGTATGTAACTTTTGATTTTGTTTTGCCGTTACTATGGAAACTCTTCTGCTTGAAACTTTTTGCTTGCTTTCTGTCTCCAGGTTCTGCATTATGATGTTGTTTTGGCTTACATTACTCACTACTTATCTAAACAAAACTGCAATCCCAAAATGGCCAGTCTCCAAGCGGCAGGAACAATATTTCCAAATTGTTCTTTTCAGCAGGATCGCCTGGCAGGATCGCCAATGTGCAATTTCGGCCACCAAGAGACCAACCATTTTGGAGTTGTTGTACTCATCTAACTGCGGACAACACGTCTTACCTTCACCGCTGCCAGGATACGAAAGAGGTCGAGCTCTCGGGCAACGTGATCGGGTTGGAGGATGTAGGGTTGTATGAAACCTCAAGCGGGCGAGATGCGAACGGTAGGGATGGGTCATATAGACAAGGTGTATATAGAGGGTTGTTAAGGGATGATTATATTCATTATTCACACAACATGTACATTATTTCCAGTGAAAAATAGATGTATAGTTGCTGATATCAAGATACTCAATATCAAGTAATATAAGCAGTAGTGTGAACGTACTTGTAGAGAGTATAGCATGTATTATGTATTTAATCAATCATACCATAACAAAATCTAGCAAACTAGAATGCTACTCCACAGAAAATACTCTCATATTTTGAGAAGTTTATATTGTTTATCACTTTTCATGAACATCTCTAGTAGGTTAGATTTGAACGACCCTTTTAGTGTCCTTTCCCTCTTGCGTTGCGTGGAATAACAAAGTTTACGTTGCTAGGACCATCATAAAAAAAGTAGGCATTGAACGTAGAAAAAATCAGTCTTGTGAACAGTGTCCTGGAAAAAGGAAGATATCAATATGAGCTCCGGATATTGGAAAGTTTCCAATATGGATTACGCTGGTGACGATGATCAGCGAAATCACGACAGTACTATTATAGTGTGCTTCATCATCACGACAATGCGCCTGCTTATTCATCCATTCATCCAATTGAATTAAATTCGGTATCAATTCAGCGCCTAAATTTGATTCGGGCGAATCTGCTTTTGTAAACAAACACTTTGTCTGCTAATATAAATATAAATGAAATAATAATAATGCCTCTATTGTGCAGTAACTGAACTCAACCGCCTATCCAGCATATGGTCATTTGGCCTTTTACCATTACATATATATGTTTAAAACTATATAGGGGATTATTATTTTGTAGTTGTCAAATAAGGGTAAATGTAACAATAACGGAAACAGTTGTCAACAGTAAGGGAATGTCCATTAATTACGTCACGCAAAAAGTGACTTTTTATAACCCTCCCCGTTTTTTTATGGACCTTAATTTTTTTTTCTTTTTTTTGTATGGATCGTTACGTAAAACAATCTGAGTGTGTAACACTCAACACTTATGTTTTTGAGATCTACTCAAAAACTCAAACATAGCAGATAACGTTTGCATTAAAAAAATGGACAAAAGTTGTCGACTTTTCATGGGCTTACCTCAAGGGTGAGTCGCTTAGAACAATGTGCCAGCCACAATGTCTTACACTCTAAACGAACAAGTTTCATAGCTGCGTCACTTCGATTTTCAATCCATACCACATGCGTGGCACACTGAGGCACACTTTTGACAGTTGAGCTTATAGAAGTAAGAAACCAGCAACCCTGCCAATATGCATTGCCTGGTTGCCAGGCTCAGCAGAAAATAACAATTTGGGTTGTCAACACATCGGCACCTTCAGCACATTCCCAGAACATTGCAACGCTTGTAGACACACTCAAAAAATAACACAGGAGAAAAGTGTGCTGAGCGATCCACCCCTTGGTATATCTTCACTCGCACTGATAAAACTACCCATGCAGCATAGCAACCATAGTAACTATAGACACTCAAGTAATAGACTGGACAACGTGATTCTGGAACAATGGATGTATCCAAAACAACTGTCAAATCGTATGGGAAATGTTCGTTTTGGATACAACATGGCGGCCTATGTCCGGTCTATTACTTGAGTGTCTATAATAGTTACCCATGAGTTAGCAGACAAAATATGACAGCTCTATCAGACGAACTCTAACCGTGATGGCAAACACAGTGAAGCAACTCCGTTCAGAAGTGTGCACGTTCAAAGAACGGCACCCCGCCGCGTCGAAAACGGACATCGTGTGGCACTTTGTATCCGGCCCGTTCCGGCATCTACAACATCTTGGCACTATTAGACAACAATCAGAGCATCGAAAGAAAGCCCGGTTCCGGACGGCCTACGACCCTGAGCGACAAGACGCTCCAAAGGATGCTGAAGAAGAAAACCTAGGGAAAAGTGGCTACATCGCTACATGCGCTTGGCCGGGAGGTCGGTTCAACCGGCCAAACAGTGAAAAAGTACCTGGCGAACATTAACATACATGTCAGGAAGCGGAAGTCGCGTCCAGCAACCTGAAGCGTAAGATCTACTCCAACAATTTGAAAACTGAGGAGGAATTGAAAAATAAAAAGACGAAAGAACTTAAAAACATGCCTGCATGCATTTTTCGTCCGGCATGGCGAATGTTCCGGTTAACTGACGGAAGGCCACTCGCAAGGGCGTAGAATTTTTTTCAAGTAAGCTTAAATAATTATCTCCTATGGGAAATTTATCAAAAGCAATCACCTGTCTTAGCTTTTTTTATCACCACCCGATGAAAGTAATGTTTTTTCAGCAAACGGTATGTTCCCGGTTTATTCTCTGTATAGAGATCAGTGTTGATAAAAATCATGCTCGTTAGATTCCAAAGCGTGGATTTTCAGGCAACATAACATTGACTGCCTATCAGTTCCATGCGAAAATCAAACGATAACTCATGACAACAAACGTAACCAGACGAATGAACGTTCGATTTTCAAAATGCTTTGATATTCATTTATGTAGACAGGTTCATTTTCAAAATTAATTTCGATTTGTCAGAAATGAGATTCATTAAACCATAATGAATATCAATTAGCCGTCGGGATCGGATATTATGCAAGGGCTGACTTCATTCATTGCAGCAAAAAAAAATCAGTGGGCATAGAAGTGACAGTGGAAACCATGAAAACCGGGAATGTAAACATCCTCATTACACGGGGATAAATCATTTTCACTTCTCATGAATATTTTATGAAAATCCAAGGCACTGATAGAGATACACATTTAAGTTAAGGAAAGTATCAAAAATAAGCTACCCACGTACATTTGCGTTGCACGCTAGTATTTGTAATGGTTTTAATGTGTTCATCATAGGATCCTGTGAGTTCGACTGTCATTTTTCGTTTGTTTACTTGTTTGCACGGTGTAAATTTTTCGTTTTCAATATGCCGCGTTTTGAAAAAGTTGTGAAAACTAAGGTTTGGCAACGTGAAAAAAGGTATAATCATGCGATAACTGGCGAAGCGCTTTGGAATGCATCACGCGAGTGTAAAATCCATCATAACCAAGTTTGGAGATCACTGTTTTTTGGATGAACTGCCAGGAAAAGGCAGAAACCCCGGATCTTTCACCCTAAACTGGATCAGAAAGTGGTAGCTTGAATTCGGAAGAACAAATCAATGTCGATAAGTGATTTTGCCAATAAAGCTGGAACCACCGTGGGAATGATTCAAAGTATCAAGAAACGGAACAACCTGAAGACCTACAAGATGCAGAAACCCGTCAAAAAAGTGCCGAACAGAAGCAACGCACAGCAACGTGAGCCCGGAAATTGTATTCGCGAGTTTTGCAGCGACCGGATGCATGTATTTTTATGGACGACGAGACCCACGTCAAAGAGGACTCAAAACCCCTTACAGGTTCACAATATTACACTATCGTCGAATGGGAGGACTTGAACGATGAAAAATAGTCGATTCAAATGAAGAAGTTTGGTCGAAAAGTGCTGGGAAGGCAAGCAAAATGTTCCTGCGGTATGAAGTGAGCCATTTTTACACTACTATAACAATCAATGCGGAAATCTATCGATCTGAGTGTCTGCAGAAGAGATTGCTGCCTTTATATCAGAAGCATAATATCCGTCCACTGTTTTAGCTGAATTTAGCCTCGGCGCATTACGCCAAACCAATTCTCAGTTGGTTCACGGAAAAGGGTATAGATTTCGTTGAGAAAGAGATCAATTCACCAAATCGCCCTCAGCTTCGGCCCATCGAATGCTATTGGGAGATTATGAAGAGGGTCTTCAAAAAAACAGCTGAGAATATGCAGGAGTTAAAAAAAATGTGGGCTAAGCCGTCTTAAAATTCGCAAATTCGTGAAAGAATAATATTAATTTCATCGTTCACAATGTTCAAGCTCAATCCCGTACAATAAAGAATCATCCATTTGTTTGAATAAAACATATTTCTTTAAATTATTTGAAATTAAAATATGCGGATAACTTATTTTCGATACAGTCCTTATTTATATTTTGGCACCAATTTATTGCAATAGTAAGGAATTGTAGGTGGTTTATTTCAGTAGAATAAAAATAAATGTTAAAATGAGTTTGAGGAACGATTTAGACCAACAGGATGAACGCTTGCTGCAGAAAAAGTGTGGAATTTCATGATGAAAATAATTTCACAACTTTTTTAAAGCGCTTCATATTGGTTCCACATGGCCACATGGTTATATTCACCATAAGTTAGGAACAAATTCGATCTCTCGAAAATCTCTCAAAAAGAGGGAAAAAGTTTTTATGGCAAACGTTATAAGAAGGTCAATGTCTTTAAAGGAAAAACATTAAAAAATAGGGGTTATGTCTGACGAAAAAGGTCTATTGATAAAAATGATAACACGGATATAACAGAAAATATGAAATCATTCACATATTTCTGCCAATAGGTTTGAAATACCTAAACTTAACTCAGAATATAGATCGGTTCATTAATATCCGCTAGAAAATTTCATATATCACTTAGTTTTTTTCGAAATTATATAGAATTTTCAGTAGGTGATAATTTTTGACAGTACCGCCTCTTGATAACTCGCATATGCGCTCAAACTACCTTTTCGCAAACATCAATGTATCCCAGTATGGAGTACAATTCCTCTTTCCTTATCGACACGGCAGATAAGACAATGCCAATCGATTCGACAGTCTTGGCATATCTCAGAATTACCAATTTACAAACAATCAAAAACATGTACATATCAGCTGTCAATAACCGACGTTCCAACCCCAGTTGTAGTTGTTCGTTATCAAGCACCGACTAATTGAACAACTTCTCAACAACTGTCTACGACTAACGGGTCGCATTTCATGGACTATGACAATCCAATCAGTCGTCAGTGCTAATCCACCAAGACGCTGGAAATGACCATTTTCCAATCAGGTATATCGCTCGTACAATCCATTTCCGAGAGAGTGTGTATTACGATTTCTGTTTTCAGC
The DNA here is from genome assembly GCA_034211315.2 of Aedes japonicus. Taxonomy (NCBI): domain Eukaryota; kingdom Metazoa; phylum Arthropoda; class Insecta; order Diptera; family Culicidae; genus Aedes; species Aedes japonicus. The sequence goes on from JASCZW010007847.1 coordinate 50,326, forward strand.
CCTAACCAATAAAAAAGTAGTGGCAGCCCTGATCGTGGCAGCCATTGTCACGATCTGCGCCATTGCGATACCGGTTGCAATAGTGAATTCATATGATGATGCACCGAATGTGCAACAGCCATTTGCAGGTCGAGACGTTCTGGACGAAGTTCCACTAATCGATGGGTATATAGACTTTACGTTAACGATCAACCTCCGGGAATAACTGGGAATTAACCATTACAGTCATAACGATCTACCGTTCAATATCTACAAGGTGGAGCGTAATCTGTTGGCAAATTTCAACTTGGATTCTAACTTGAAGGAGCATCCAGTGTGGGGTCAAACTGCCTCAAGCCATACTGACTTACCTCGGCTGCGGAAAGGAAATGGGAGCGCAGTTCTGGGTAGCATACATTCGTTGTGCGGATACGCAGTACAAAGATGCCGTCGCACGAACTCTCGAGCAGATTGATGTTGCAAAGCGAGTGATCGCCAAGTATCCGAATGATCTGAAGTACGTTACCACAGCAGACGGGATCATGGATGCATTTGAAGAGAAAAAGATCGCTTCCCTCCTGGTAGTGGAAGGTGGTCACTCGATCGATTCTAGATTTGCAGTTCTGCGTATGTTCTACGAGCTGGGAGTTCGCTACATGACGTTGACCCATTCGTGCAACACGCCGTGGGCGGACGCTTCACCGATCGACGAAGAAGAAAAGCCACAGTTGACCAACTTGTCAAAATGGGGACAGGATGTGATAAGAGAGATGAACCGGCTGGGCATGATGGTCGACATCTCGCATGTAAGCTACGGAGTGATGCGGGATGCTTTGAGCCACAGCTTGGCACCGGTGATCTTCAGTCATTCGTCCTCACATACGGTGTTCGAACACCACCGAAACGTACAGGATGATGTGTTGCGGGAATTGGTGAAGAACGATGGAATTGTTATGGTCAATTTCTATCCGCTCTTTGTTGGGGGTAATTCAATCGATGATGTAGTTAGTAAGTGTTGGAGTAGATAACATATCTTGGGCGGTAAATTATTGAGTGAATTCTTCTTCACAGAACACTTCAACCACATCAAATCTATCACCGGCCCGGACCACATAGGAATAGGTGGCGACTACGACGGAGTTGGACAAACTCCAGAGGGCTTGGAAGACGTTTCGAAGTATCCCGATCTGTTCGACATGTTGGCAGCTGGCAATCTTACCTCAGGCGAAACTTTTGTCCCGTGGACACGAGACGAGTTGCGCAAACTCGCCGGCCAGAATCTGTTGAGAGTGTTCAAACAAGTTGAAAAGGTTCGAGATGACATGTTGACAGTGCCTCCTTTTGAAAATATTATTCCATTCGAAGATTTCGAGAAGGCTGGAGTGGCCGATCAACCTTGTATGACCGATATGAATGTACACAAGGAATAAAAGAATACGAAGATGCTATCCCGAAATATTCCGAGTTTACTTCTCTTTTACGAACAATCACAGCCAAACCGTAATTCCCCCATCAAGATGTGATAATAAAACACATATCGCTTACCCTATAATTACCTCCATTATCAAACCGTAAAGACAACAATCGTTGACAATACTAATTTATCCCATAGGCTCACAAATACACCCTTCCCGGGAGAGATGATCATCGTAGATAAAGGAGAGGTTGATTTCGATTGGCACCTTACAAGCTGTCGGTTGTCGTTTTGCTACGATTCTAACTGGACGTTACCCAACGCAGAGTCCGGCCAGTATCACTTTGAACCTCTCAACCGCTACATGTGCCACCCGTTGTGCAGAGGGGGAGAGAGAGAGATAACTCGCGCGCTTAAATAGTCATAACCCGCGCGATTATTTAGAGACCAGTAGATTCCACTAGATACTACCGAAGTGACACGTGCTGAGTGCAGTTTGCAGTGGATTAGTGCACAATCGAATAAATAATAATACGAAAACAAAAAACAATGGTGAATCTGAGACGAGGTTTGTATGGCTGTGTATCATAAGTTGCATATATCTGCATGCAATTAAATAATAATGCGTGATATTTCGCCATTTGTCTCTCCGATGAAACGACAACAACTGACCGTTTTTTTTTTTGCGATCGAAGAGTGCCGTTTATGAGCAGGCAGCCCACTGCTTGGGTTGAATATTGACTTTACATAATTTGATGTGAAAACAATGTGCTAAATGGGCGAGTATACGCAGGCAGATGTCCATATGAAGTTCTGGCTGTGTAAACCATCGTCATGATCGTCGATTCGTTGGAATAAAATAATTACTGTATTGTTTCTAACTCGATTTCTAAAAACAAAAAAAGATAAGACACAAATGGCACTTTATCCCCGGAAAATATGGGATCGTGGTGTGTGTGTGTAAAAGAATTTCAAGCCAACTACGATCTAGGTTCATTTATAAGAAAGTCTGGTCCTGCTGTTTCAACACGGGCACAAAATCGTGTAACAAAAACCGACCGTGAACTTGATCAGATTGTCTTGCTATTTAGCATGGACAAAGGCATAATTGACCGCCCCAGGTTGCTACTCTGTTATGTTCAGATCACCTGTAATTACACAGAGAGACAAACGTTTATCCTGAATGTGTAAAAATGTATGATTCTAAGCTTAGACAACACCGGCGTCGGTCACGTCCGAATGCAGTTGAAATAAAAAAAAAGTGTTGGAATGTGTCGATTAATACTCGCTTTGTTGGAAGCCGAGGAATTACTGGAATGTGGGATAAACAGGGTGGGTTGACAGTATACTTCGTTTTGGTAAACGATCATTCTTAGTATTTCAAATCGTCGTTAGTTTTAAGAGTAATCGTTCTTAGTCATTTACTGTGTTTTCGTGAAAACTCTACTAACATCCCATGTAGTATCAACTGAGTCCAAGTTGTGTGCGAAAATTCTACATAGTATTAGCGCGATCATGCTGCCATTTTATGTCAACATTTTATCAACTCTCGTAACCAAATTGCTAGTTGTGTGTTCAGTGTGATATTTGTTCAATCAATCAATGCGCTTTCTGCGCATAGGTAGCGAGTTTGGCCTAAATTCACTAAAAACCAACCATCGATGCTAACGCCAAATCTTCGATGGCAGAAATTGGATCTCTTTTCCTTAAAGCCAGAATGTATACAAAGTGGCCCACTCTATAGACTGTTGTGAAAACAAGTTCATAAAACCTTTACAAGACCATGAGATTTTGAAAATGTTCTAGCAATAGATGTTATATCCACATGAGAACCTTCATCAAACCTATTGGCTGCCATCAAAACCAGCATAGGGTCAAATGGTAACAGCTGTCAAACTTCACGGTGATATCGTGGTTGGTTTTTGTTGTTCTGCTTCTTTCGATTCTCTGCTCTTCTGATTCATTTAACAATAAATCATATCTAAAGACCATCTAAATTCTGTTCAATATTACCAAGCGTACTTTTGACAATAGATCATTGCACCGAATGTATTAACCTCACTTTTTTGGCAGTTCAGGGAGCTTGTTTACAACGTGTTAGAATTTGAATTTGATCAATCGAAAATTTTCATTGGCTTTTCCCGGATTTCGTAACATTAGATTCAGGAAATGATGTAGAAATTGTAGAATAAAGTCTTTCCTCGATATACAGTACTTTGAACACTCGCTCAAATACCTTTTAATCAACTTGTATTAAGGCCCACCAAATTGCAGCGTTTTTTTTGCGATGCGTTTTTAAATAGCTTTGGCTTGTGCTTGTGCTTGAAACCTATTGGCACCTCTTGCTGCCATAATAAAGGGCGAACACGAAATTATTGCGACACCGAAAATGTTATGCCAATTTTCTTATAATGTTTAGAATCAAACCAAAATTTTAGGGTTGTTTTATACATATATTTAGTTCAAAAATCAAAAGAAAAGTTAATCGATGGAGCCTTGAGTGTAAAATTGAACGCATTTTCGCTTGATGCCCTCCATCAAAGTCTTTACAGTGTCATCCGGTACCAGTTTCTCTGTTTTTTTTCCATTTTCTTAACATGTCCTTCTCGTCTTTGACTGTCTTCTTGCTCTTCCGAAGTTCCCGCTTCATCATTGCCCAGTACTGCTCCACCGGGCGCAGCTCCGGACAGTTTGGCGGATTCATGTTCTTTGGAACAAAATGGACAGAATTGGCCTCATACCACTCCATGACACTTTTAGAATAGTGGCATGTTGCCAAATCTGGCCAAAATAGCGGAGCTTCGTCGTGCTGCTACAAGAACGGCAAAAGGCGCTTCTCGAGGCACTCAGATTTGTAGATCTCGCCATTTACTGTGCCCTTTGTCACGAAAGGCTGACTCATCAGTCCGCAAGAGCAGATGGCCTGCCAAATGAGATATTTGGAGGCGAACTTCGACATTTTCTTCTTCTGAAATTTGTCGTCCACATAGAACTTGCTCTTGCCGGTGAAAAACTCCAACCCCGGAATTTGCTTAAAATCGGCTTTTATATACGTTTCGTCGTCCATCACACAGCAGCCATATTTTGTCAGCATCTTCTCGTAGAGCTTCCGTGTCCGAGTTTTACCCGTCGATTGTTGCCGCTCATCGCGGTTTGGGAAGTTCTGTACCTTGTATGCATGTAGTCCAGCTCTCTTCTTTGCATGCTGGACGTAGCTCTGCGACATGCTGATCTTTTTAGCCAAATCACGGCTTGAGACGTTGGGATTTGCTTTAATCATCCGCTCCACCTTTCCCTCCGTCTTTTTGTTCTCCGGTCCCGGTTTTCTTCCAGCTCCTTTGCCGTGGTCCAACGTCAACCGCTCCGGGAATCTCTTCAACACTCTGGAGACGGTTGAATGGTGAATGTTCAACATTTTTCCCAACTGCCGGTGCGACAGGTCAGGAAATTCCAGGTGTTTGGAAAGAATTTGTTCTCTCGACTTGCGTTGGTTCATTCCATTTTCGTTGAATCGAAAAACACGACTTCGAGTTTGAAAGCATGTAAACAAAACACATCAATGAGAAAGTGTGCAAAATTTGGTTGATTTTTACCCAATGGTAAAAAAGTTATGCCCTGTTGAATGTGTCGCAATAATTTCGTGTTCGCCCTTTAAAACCAAATTAATTTCTACTGGCTTTCATAAAACTTAATAAAGCTGGATGGTTTTGGAAATGTTAATTGGGAATGGCTCTAATTATGGCCTTGATTGTTTTATTTTTTTGGAAGTAGTCCACGAAGAGTATGTCATGACAATCCCAGAAAACTGACGCCAAAATCTTTCCGACCCATTGAGCCTTCCTAGATCGCTTCGGAGAACTCGTGCCGGCTTCAGTCCATTGGCGGGCACTTATTCTGTTCACTGGTGTGTAATAGTGGATCAACAGTTACTAATCGACGCCAAAAATCCTTCCGATTCCGCATCAATAAGTCTAAACACTGTTTCGAAGTGCTCTCGCGTTCGTATTTTTGGTCAGCAGTGAGCATGCGCGGCACACAGCGGTAGTACTAACATAGACTAACTCTAATACCAGTAGGTCCCACACAAATACGATTTTTTTCTTGGCTCAGTCAGTATTAGCACATCGGTCCCAAGCTCGGTCCCAAGCTCAATAATGCGCCCCTTATAAAGAACTCACACGAACACACTCTCAAATATTCTGTCAAAATAACACAGCAAATCAAAACAACGGCGCAAATATGTATATCAAGGTGCTGGCTTCAAGGTGTAATTCGGACCAAGGGGTTCTACAACAGTGAACCAATTTCAAATCGCTAGTTGCATATTGATTGTTGCTTTCACTTTGTTCTTGGTCTTGGAACTCAATAAATCAATATTCATCGGTTCTTCTCGGTTGCCAGGGTTTTGAAAAGTTTGACTTCGAACTTGACATCCAATTAGTTTGGAAACATTGTGGACATTCTGCTGAAGGCAATTGAAGATGGCACAACGGCGAGTCCTACTGAAGTGGCATGATAGCGATATGTATAGATTCGTAATTTGCTAAACATTGATTCTGAGAAGTTTGTGTCGGAGTGCAGGGGACTGAGCTCGTTTGTCTCTTCTTCTGCCCTTGTTCCAAAGCACCAGTTCTTACTCTGGCCGTCTGGTGGAATGATGCTGCATAAGAAAATTGCAGATCAAGCTAAAACTGATGGGTCTTTACAAAGTTTGACTTTGGAGATTTATGTAAAAATAACTTCGTATCGAAAAAGGCAAAGCCTTACAAGAATAGAGGTAAATACGATATAAAATTGTTGGAGCATATCAGATATGTAGTTTAAGTGAATGTAGCTTGTTTTTCTAAAACATTGAAAATTGCTAGTTTCTAATTGTGCACACTTGAGAGCTAATGCACTAGCGTCGGTTTGTTTGACAATTACTGTGCAAAAACAGAGAGCAAAAAATGACAGTGCTCGCTCGCTGAGCAACGAGAGTTAATCCAGGTACCTCAAAAGCAACTCTGAAATTACTCGCGATGAAGAGCTGTCTTGCCCCTTGATTTTAAACTCTAATTAACATATTAAAGGGCCAACCACAATAAATATCTTTGCGTTCCGTTGACGTAAATTTGACAGAAACCCTACGGTGAACTGTCAAATTGTTTTAAATGTGTGTGTGTTTGGAGAATTATAAAATCGTTAGTTTTCTAACGTCACTACATCGTGCAGCAAAATTGCTTTTTCCTCGGTTGCATCTATCGAGACTAATCAGTTTGATCAACAATTTTCCCTGTAGAAGATAAATCGACTTATGTTATTTGATAGTTCCCCAGTATTAGCATAGACTAACTCTAAGACCAGTAGGTCCCATACAAAAACGATTTTTTTCTTGGCTCAGTCAGTACTAGAACATCGTCCCAAGCTCGGTCCCAAGCTCAATAATGCACCCCTTAAAATGAACTCACATGAACACACTCTCAAATACTCTGTCAAAATAACACAGCAAATCAAAACAAAGGCGCAAATATGTATAACAAGGTGCTGGCTTCAAGGTGTAATTCGGACCAAGGGGTTCTACAACAGTGAACCAATTTCAAATCGCTAGTTACATATTGATTGTTGGTATTAGTGCATAAAATCGGTATTAAATTTAAAATGTTTTTACGACTTAAAAACAGTTTCAATGTGAATATGTCGTTTTGTAGTTTGTTATTTAAGTTAATTTGCAGTATTGGCTTTATTTATTCATTTATTTATTTATTTGTTTATTTCCATAGTTGCATTATTTTCCAATTATTTACACTGTTTAGAGAAACATGGATTGGAAAACAAAACAACTATAGAAATAATTGACTAAACAATATGCAGATTATAAAAAAAAGCAAAAGATTAAAATCAACTCAAAATAACATGAATCTCATGCAGGGATGCAGCTTATCATTTTTGACTCAGGCATATTCATTTGCCAATATCTCCTTTCAGAGGTCGATTTGATAATATGATGTATGATGAACTTGTAGTGCATGAGTAGACCTACAACTTTGTCTAACAGTACATTGCTCTAACTCTATATCTTCGACATGAGAGCGTATATTCACAGTGATCTTCACGATGATAATCGCGTGATCTTCACCGCAGATATCATCGCGAAGATCACTGCCGAATATACGCTCTTATTCCTCAGATATAAGAGATAGAGCTATGTATTGTTAGACCAAGTTGTAGGTCTACTCAAGCACCATAAGTTCATCATACATTATATTTTGAAATTGAGCTTCTGAGAAGAGCTATCGGCAAATGAATATGGATAAGTCAAAAATGATAAGCCGCAACCTTGATCTCATGTATTTATTTGACAAATTTAATTTATTTATTATTAATTTATTTACTGGAACATCTTCTATTTTTTACTAACACACTTTGTATGAGAGATACGGGAAAATGCTCGTAACTATTACTTGAAATATCGGTGGAATGCGATTTAATTAGTTCATACTGTGTTACCTATGATTCACGTAGATGCTACGTGAAAAGTATGATGAAAAAAAAACAACATATGTTTTCACGTAACGTTGACGTGTGGATTATTTTGAGTATAGACATCAAGCTTTTTTTTCAGGGATAATGTACACGCTAAGACAAGAAAACGGAAAATTCGGTAAAAAATACCGAAAATCGCACAAAAGTGCACATACTGAAATTATCGGTAAACATGGATTACCGAAATTTCGGTATTGCTGGAAAACCGGGAAAAACAGTCTGTGTTTACGCATAATTTAGGTATGTGCACTTTTGAGCGATTATCGGTACTTTTTAACGATCTTTAGGTATTCTGATCACAGGTCTACACGCTAAGATAAGATTACCGAAAATACGGTTTTCATTTTACTGAAAATTAGGTTTTGACAGCAAAACCTAAGGTATCGGTATAATTTACCGAAACAAAACGTTTGATTTTACTTAATGTTTCAGTAAAGTGGATTTACAGATTTTATCGTTATATTTTACCTAAATTTGGTTAAAAATTCTCTCATTGAGCTGCTAGCAGTTTCGGTAAAAAATACCGTACAAAAATAAGTAATTATTAATGTTTTTCCCGGTTTTCCAGCAATACCGAAATTTCGGTAATCCATGTTTACCGATAATTTCAGTATGTGCACTTTG